>BLKR01005996.1:0-67419 GCA_011170035.1 Teleogryllus occipitalis | reverse complement strand
TTATTTATTTATTTATTTAATCAGTTACAGCGTTGAGCAACGTCCTTTTCTAGTTATCAAATAAAAAACGAAGAATAATACAAACAAATTTAATACGATAAGACAAAAAGAAAGTAAAAATCTTTCAATAATTAAAAACGCGTGCTTGATTTCTTGACCTCAGTGATTAATTGCAAGGAACTTTCTTCAATTTAGATAAATGTGTTATGTTAAAGGAACGCGATTGCCATGAAGTACATGAACCCTGACGCCGGAATGTGTGAGTGGAATGTGTTGATTGGATGTGTATTGTACAGGCAGGGGTGATAGAGAGGAGTAAATGTAGAAGTGATGTAAATCTGACGTAAAATGGTAAGTCTAAGAAGTATGCAAAATTGTGATATAGGATAGTCTGAATGAGACCGTTGAAAAAGTATTTGTGCTTAGTTATTAAGAAAAACACTTCATGTTATAGCCCGAAGAATTCTTAACAAAAATAGGAACTTTGGCTGTTTAAATCAATTTTTCCTCTTGATCTAAACTCAAAAATGTTCCTCGCAAGTAATTAAACATTGTGACAAAAAGCTAAAACTTAACAACAACAAAAAACCTGTAAAGTACGATATCCACGCAGTTATCGAAGCCAGGAAGGAGAATATGAATTAATTCGATTCGAGAACTAAAGATGATATCGTTATAGTTAAGAAGGCGGCACAGAGATGTCAATTTTGGGTGGAGGCAAATTGATGATTTGTATAGACCGACCAATAAATGATAAGCGAGGTATTGAGAAGTTGAAAACGATTGTGGGGGAGAGGATTTCTAATCAGAAGACTCTTTATTTATCCACAAAAAGAAAACTAAATGTGAGGTATGCAATAAAAGTGTATGTGAGGTGTGCAGAAGCATAATCTGCAAATGTTTTCTTGAACTTTAGAAAAGAAGGAGACATTTTAAGTTAACCACAACGTTATCTTGAATCGGTAAAATCCTTCTAAATTGAGAAAATTGTTAGTAAAGAAAATAATTAAGGGTTGATTAAGATGAGTATTACGTTTATTATTGGAGGCATATCTTCGTATTATTTCCTTCGATTGCAGCATTCATCGCTAAATCTTGGAATAGTTGCCTCTGAATAACTTTTTCTAAGCATTATCCTGACGTGTTTGTCGGTACAACTCTGTGTACAATATGTGTAAAAATGGAAAACAATAATTGTTTTCATGAAGATTGCATTCAACTTTAATAATGATTTTTTACCCCTCTTACCTTTTTACTGTCGTCAATAGCAAACAAACTCAGTGAACTCAATCATACACTTTCTTCTTCTCCTACCAAACAATAATTGCTTTTTCTCACAATTTCGCCTCCCATCCACTTCAAAATGGCCTCTATATATTTTCATTGTCAAAATTTCGAAAGAGTGTGTTGCTTTGGCTGTACTGTTTTCAATAATTAATATTTGTTTTTACCACTTGGAGGACTTTTGCGTTTCTATCAAGCAACCTAATTTACTTTTCTGTCAATTACTAAAGATCATTAGAGTCCGCCGGAAAATACTCTTACTGAATTATACTTCACATGAACTAAACATGTTATTTAATAGCTCATGATGATTTTAAGCTTTGTAAAGCTTGATTTGAATTGCATAGAATTTTAATTCAATGGACTCATTATTTTTTCTGTAAAAAGAGTTTTCCTCTCCAGTGTACTTCTGTATCTCGTACTTCGCCATCTCCAATCCTGCAACAGCTTCCATCGCTTCTGAATTGCCATTTTCTCCTCTCGTATACTCGTCACCTTCGTATCTTTTTATTTTTCATCGTTCCTGTCGATCAAGAAATAATTGAAATCCTGCACTCACTCGTGCGATAGTCGCTTTTTAATAAATCCCACGACGTCGCAGACATCGGGACGTCTTATTGAAGACATCCGCCTCGCGGTCGGGTCCTGCCACTCTCAACCCTTTCTAACCCTGAGCCTTCACTCTCGCCCTCCTCACACACCCTTACCTACAGTATGCCACTTCAGCGCTCTTTCCAACTCCTCTAACGAACGGTGGGGCGGAACAACACCGACGGCGTGCAAAGTATGTTTTCTTTTATTTCTGGGCGGGTATTGAACCAACAAAAACGAGTAATGCCGACCTGGATGGCCGAAGTGGCTAAGAGCGAGTACCGACTCAGCGCTTCGGTCCGAAGGGTCTCGGGTTCGAGTCCCGCTTTGGGCATGGTTGTTTGTCCCGTGACTTTGTGTGTGTTGTCGCGGAGGGTCTCGCGTTCTGCTGACCCCAGATCAGAGGAGCCCGCAAAAGTGTTTGTCTAGTGTATGGTCGAATATGCGTCCCATTGGGACCTGCTGTTGGCTGGATAAAAGCCCTAAAAAAACGAGTAACGCGACATCACTGTTTCTCGTATCATTGGTAATCACACATTATATTCCGTTTTATTATTTTTTTAATATTAAAGTTTCATTCTTTGAAATGTTCCAATCCAGATTGTACTACCTAATTTTTGGAGAGTGAAGCACATTACCAAAACTTTCTATTCGTTAATAATCGTTGTATAGTTTTAGTTTGTAAAAGTACGTAACGTATTTTTTATTGCAGTAGTTATTTTCCGTTTGTTTCTCGTTTCTACCGTTACCCATTTGTCATTAGGCAATTATAATCCTACATCATTATCACCCCTTTCAGCTGTATTGGCCATTTATTACATTATAATCTTCAGTATAAAACACAACTTTTCTTTTATAGGGTTTTCGATGTCATGTAAATGAATTTGAGGCGTTGTTTCGTCGTATGTATTTATTTTAGCATGAAACTTTTTCGGCCGCATTGCGGACATATTCAGTGCTATTCTGAGGCGGCTGGGGACCTCGGTCCAAACAAGACAGCTGTCCTGTACATACGACGAAACAACGCCTCAAATTCATTTACATGATGCAAATGTCGTTAACGCCGCACCATTTCCTACCGTTGTCGATGTCATTAAATAGTCAATATAATGAACAGCAAGTCACATTTGAAAAATTATGCGGTTTTAATCATTTGTAATTACGAATTTCGTATCTTCAACCAATCATGTCTCAAACAAGGAGTGTGTAATAATCTCTCAAATGTAGACAATTTTAAATTATCAGATTTTGCATGTTGACTTTTTCTTTCGCACTTCCAGCTTTCTGCGTGTGAGATGTATTTCGGCCCAGTGTACCCCGGACTCAGTCCGGACGTCTCATCCACGACGACACCACTGAGAACCTCCGATCTTGCTCCCCCGCCCCCCGCCCCCGCCCACCTCGCCGCCCTTTGCCTTTGCCCTTCCCGCACCTCCGCGCGCTCTAAACACAAAATCCACTACTCTTCTTTTCTGCGCCACGAAGCCTCTTTTCGTCCCGCCCCGCCCCCTCCCCTCCTCTGCTCCGCCTCGCCGCCGCGCCGCTGCGCCGCGCCACCGCCGCCGCCGCCGTCTGCGGGAACGTTTCCGTGAAAAGAACTTCCTGCCCGTGTCTGCCCATATTTGAGCACGATTGAGAGCCTGTTAACCTTTTCTACGGCGCTGTTGGGTGTGGCATAACGATGAAAGACGACGACGAAGGCGCGGGCGGGTGGGCGGGTGCGCGCGTGCGGGGCGTGGAGGGGGTAGAGAGGGGAAGGGTGGTAGAAGGAGGGGGAGATCTGGGGTGGGCTCGGGAGACCGGTGGAGGCGCGAGCGGGGAGACCGAGGGCGCCTTTGAAGTACAAGAAACCTTCGCAACGGTGGCGGTGGAGGCGGAGAGGGTAGCGGCGGGCGAGCGAGCGAGAAAGAGACGGAAAACGCTATCAGGTGACCGAGCCCACCATTGATGACAGCAATACTGAACCCGAGGGTCCCGATCGGCAGATAAACGGCTGCGATAAGGGTGGGCGGCCCGTGGTGGCCGCGTGGGGAAGGTCGCCGTGCTCCAGATAAAACGCCTGCAGGGCGAGGTGGAGGTAGTAGGGGTTGAAACGGAAGAGGTGGATTGGGAATCCGCAGTAGGGTTGTCAATTGAGATGGGGCTATCCGAGCCTCTGATTGATGCTTAACTCATAATCGTACCGAAATCTACATAAAACCTGTGTAACCCGGAATCGTGTGGGTACAACATTTTCTGCCATCTTGGACAGATTTCCGTTTTGTTCAGGTTTGCAAATAGAGGCTGGCAATTCAGAAAACGTAATCGGAAGCGCTGGTCTCATGGCATAAGCCACGGAAAATAAGGCATCATTGATTAATTAATCATTCAAAAATGGAATAGGGTGGATGAGCAGTTTTTTATCTAAAAGCTAGATTTCAAAGACACGATGATGTCCCGGTAGTGACAAAGAAAATGACAAACAAAAATGCTACACAACGTGTAATGGGATAAAGAATTCCATAAAATGTAAAATATATATTTTCTTCAATATTTGTAGGAACAGACGAATTCATCTGATGATTTAGGCTTCGGCTACTCACCTAGGCGCTCGTAAAAATTGTAACAACCACTTATAAAAACATTGCAAAAGAAATTCGTAAACCGAAAAAGTCCACTCATTCTTGATTTTGGCTTTGTTTTTAAGGTGAAATTTTTAAGGTTTTTTGAGATGTAATCGCAAAGGTTAAGATAGTTAAATTTTTAAATTACAAAGGTTGAAGTATATTTTCATGTTCATACCAATAACTTGAATTCAGTATTTTACTGTTATAAACGGACTCAAAATTATATCATGCTTAGGGATCCTAAGTTATTTATCCGTCCCTAGGAAGAAATGAGGAGCAACTAATCCAAACACATTCTCCACTGGTGGGAAAACTTGAGTTTGATATAGAATCGTGTAGTTTATAAACCGTTATATACGCTCCTGCTTTCAGATTTCTTCAAAATGCATTTTAGCACATTAAATTAAATGCGCTTTGACGAAATCTGAAAGCAGGAGCGTGTAGAGCGTATTACAAACTAAACAATTTCATATCAATTCAATTTTTTCCCACCAGTGGACAATATGTGTTTGGATTGGTTGCTCTTGAAATTGGAAACAGAAAATGCGCACTTTTTATGTCTTGAAACTTAACACAAGCCAATGGTGAATCATCGTCTTAAGAGATGCTTCCTGCAATCATTCGTTACTCAAACAGAACCGCAAAAGGTTGCGCATTGACATACGACTTAAGTATCGTGGCTTCTTAATAAATATGGATACCTCCACCCCAACCCGTTTTCAGTTGCCGGTCAGATTCTGCAGTTACTCACTATTATCGGCGAAATACGGCTCTGCGAGACGATTGCAGTAGTGCACGCAATGTATTTTGAAATCCACGATTTAGAATTTTCAATTAATTGAAAGTCGTGTTCTGTTATCGAGTTGAGATTTCTTATATACACTAATCGCTTGTTCATTTCTGTGTAATCATGTGTTACTCAATGCAATAGTAATTTTCATGGAAAGCTCTGATCAAGAGGGGACTTTGAATCTGCACTGTAAAATGCAGGTGCACTAAACCTGTGTCAAAGATACAGGTACATACATATGTTTATCACCTGTATCACAGATACGTGGTGATATCGTAGACACACGTGCTTTCGGGTCGGGTCGTCTTGCAGAGAAGCGTTCTCTTAAGACGTATAAATATTATAAAATAAATGTTTCAAACTGAACATCGTTTAATAAGACAATTGTGAAAGTGAGAAAAAAATACACGTAGAAAATATCGATAACATTAAATATCGTGACACATTTGATAAATACACAGCGTGCACGGGCGTTACATTTTGCATTGTGGGCGCTCTAGTTCAAGACTTTTGCGAGGGATGCACCGAGGTTGGTTGAGAAACAGAGATAGCGAATGGTAGTGCTATTTACGTGCCGGGAAAGAGAAGGGAGGCGGTCAAATTACTAAGTTCCTCAATCCATTAATTGCGCATTCAGGAGTCTGCCTGAATTAACTCAATGATGGGAAATGATGATGGATTATTCAATGTAGGATAACAAGTGAAAATATTGAATAATGAAGGAGGAGAGTGAGAAGAGGGAGTCGATGTGATGCAGGCAAGGTTGTGAGAAGCGGCCTCAAACTCGTTTTATTAATCCAGTTTACACGTGAAATGACGGACTTGACCACCGGTGTTCTGGTGCGGAAAACTCCCGTCCACGCTGCTATATCCGGCCGCGTCCGTTACAAGTACGGAACATTCCTTCAAAAAAAATCCTTGAAGTTTTCTGTGCACAATAAAAGTAGCACACACTTTTATAATCATTTCCACAATTTTTATTATGTGAATAGTGCATGGGTTTTGATCAATTAATTAGTAAATTAGTTTAAGAACGTTTCTGACCTTCATCAGAACTATGGAACATGGACAAGTCTAACTACACAGGTTTACTACACATTACTACACAGGTTTACTACACATGTTAAAAATAGGTATACTAATCAGGTACAAATATTTATGTTAATATAAATGAAAAATGCATGAAATAAACACGAGTAAAAATAATTATGCTTATTTTAATCATGAATACCCTTCTTACTGTAGTTGCATGTTGCAAAAAAGTCTTAAATTTGTCTACCGCCACATGGTGTCCAAAAAACTCACTAATAACACTACTTCTCTCTAGCTCCATACCGGGAGAGATGTCTCAGTGCATCAATTGATGTCACTGCAGTGTCTCTGACCGGGAGGTTCTAAGTTCGAGTCCCGACAGTGGCAGGATTTTCGATACAAGCTAGTCAGCTAGGTCGAATTCAGTCGCTGTCTGGAGGAGAATTCTAGCGGCCGGCTGCACTGATCGGTGGTTTTCCGTGGTTTCTCCGACCTACACTAGGCGAACGCTGGAGCAGTGCCCTAGCAAATGGGCTACGAACCGCACGCGATCTTTCCTACCTCTTCCTTGTTCTATCCTCACCCCTCATACACACACTAACATGCATTACACTACCACACGTGATGGGAGACCGGTCGGGAGCTTAGAGTTTGTCCCGGCTGGGACGGTTCCCACCTGGTGGGAGATACCCAGCTAGCCGACGGTAGGTCGGCACCGTATCACGCCATACAGTGGGGGAAGACCTCCGCCACTTCCCGAGCGAAAAACACGTATTACACGTACGGGACTAATGACCATAGTAGTTGACGCGCCCAGAATCACTAACAATCAATCAAACAATCTAGCTCCATGTTTACAAGACTGCCATGTAATTCCATTGATTTAAGACATGTCGTAGACTACTGGAGTTATTATCTGATTTCCAGTATCTTATGAGAGTTTGCATTAACACATACAATAATTTTCCATTGTTACACCATGACTATTACACATTTGATTATTATACACAAGTGATACATATCAAAAATTGAATTTTTGTAGGATAAAAGTTTTATCTCAGCGGAACCGTTTAATTCGCGAACTCTTTGCTTCACTGAATCTCTCAGAATAAGTGTTGAAACCAGCAGCTGTATGGAAGATGGTACTCGTAAATTTTTATTGGGAAATTTCATATAACGATATAACACGTGATATTTGCCCCTGATTTGTGGGCAAATCATTATGTGGTGCTGTTTGCAAGATTATATTCTAACCCAATCAAAGTTATCTCGTGTACGTTTCGAACATCTGTGTATGACGTGTTTGCAACGTTTATTCTGGGAATGTTTGTACCTTTCCTTACGCATTCAGATATGTTCTCTCTGAGGCAACTCTCATGTTACATTTTCGGCGTAAATATGCATGACACTGGTGACGCAACAATGTGTATGTGGAATGAGAGTGAAGGTGGCAGCGAAGCCAATGAAATCGCGTCCTGTTTATTTACAGTTTTTAATCAACTACCTAGCTTTACAATGAAGAAAAAGGTGTGTGTATGGAGTGACAACTGCTCCGCAATAAATAAAAACAAAATAATGCTATTCGTGTAGTTCTTGTTTCTTGTGGTGAGTTTGAATGTATTGACCAGAAAATATCTCATATCTGGACATTACTTTCCGGCATACGATCGAGATTTTGCAACCAGCGAAAAGAGAAAGAAAGTGAAGTTTTTTTTTATTCCAGGAGATCCGATTAAGTTAGTGACCTCATCACGACATGCAAAGGCCATTCAGAGTTTTGGAAATACATGACCTTCACTTTCTGGACTTTTATTCAGCAGCCGAGAACTTGATCACCACCAACAAACTGAATATTTCAACTGCATCTTGGATCAGAATAACTGCGGGAGGTTAAGTCAAAATACGAAGAAACCTCAATGAGCTTGAAGAGTAGACGACACTTAATGTCCTGAAGATGTGAAAATCTGTTTCACATTTTCAAAATATTGAAATAAAGGAAGTTGAGAACCGCCAGTGTGTATCAAAACAGAAGAAAAAAGATCTTTTAAGCGTGATTCAATATTTACTTGAACACAGGATGTTTTGCCTGGACATTTGTAGTCAGAAGTGTGTAAATGTCACAAGAAGGTATTTGTTACTCTCCTGCCAAATCTTCTTGCTTTTGTAATAATTTTTTACATAAAAAGAAAAATGGACTTAGCCCTTTTTACATCAAAAGAAAAATAGACTTCTCTTTTCTAAATTATAATTTTGTTTTTGGTACTATGTGCTAACTAGTTGTTCAGTTATGTCTGTGAATTAAGTACCAGGTCACAGCAGCCTATAGTGTACAGTATGAAAGTATTATTTGTAACAAGTAATTCTGCATGGAATAAATTGGTTTTCTTTCATTATCTTAAAACATTCATTTTGGCACCTAGCCCCTTTGGAATTTATTCTTCAGTTGCCCTCACAAATTTTAAAAATTGATCGTCAATTTCCAGAAAAAAAAATCAATCGTGATATCATCGGATTTCAGTCCCCCCCCCCCACTATAATAAAATGTTAATGACTAAAAAGGTATTTATGCGTGATGTTGCACATAGGGGGAGGGGTTGGTGTCGTCTGCAGCGAGTATCGTTCGTAACGGATGGATCGGGGAGGGCAATAGCAGTGACTATGATGGCGGCTGGGATGGCGGTGGCATCGGCGGTCACGGCAAGGGCGGTGGATTAGGTGGCAGATGTTGATGTCGTGTGGCTGGGCATCAGTGTGTTGATTGCGTTGTATGCGGAGAAGACGGCGACCGCGTCAACGAAGACGGCGACTGGGCTGTGGGCCGTGACACCACGTCTGTGACCGCGGAGTTGGTGACGGAGATATGCAGTGCAAGTTGAGGTAACAATAGGAAGGTTTTTTTCGGCGATGCAGCAATGGACAGCTCTACGGATCTTCTGCACATGTATAGTTTCTCAACTCTTGTGCGTCTTTGCATGCGCAAAAGATCGAGATTGCAGTCGATTGCTGAACGCTTCGCCGTGCACAAACTACCTCAAGGCGGTGAGGTTGGTGGTGTCGACAGTAGCGAGAGTCGATTGCGACGGTGGCGTCGGAGACGGCACCGGCGCCGACAAATACGCCGGCTCGGATGTTCAATCAATCTTGATTGATTGATTTTTTTCGTGTTGCCTGGCGCGTCAACTGCTTTGGTCATTAGTTGCGTTAGTGTAGTGCATGTTTTTTTTCTCGGGAGATGGCGGTGACATTCCCCCGTTGGACGGCGAGATCCGGCGCCGACCGTCGGCTAGTGGGGTTTCCCCCTAACCAGGAGTCTCCCACCAGCGGGACACCGCCCCAGCCGGGACAAGCTCTAAGCTCCCGACCAGTCTCCCGGAATATATGGTAGTGTAGTGCATGTTCGTGTAAGGGGTGTAGGGGTGTAGTGCATGTTAGTGTAGGGGTGTAGGGTATGTTAGTGTGTGTGTAAGGGGAGAGGATAGGACAAGGAAGAGGAAGGACAGATCGCGCGCGGACCGTGGCCCGTTTGTTACGGTACTGCTCGGGCATTCGCCTGGTGCTGATCGGAGAAACGACGGAAAATCACCGATCAGAGCAGCCGGCCGCTATAATTCTCCTTCAGACAACGACTGAACTCGACCTACCTGAAAAGCTAGTGTCGAAACTCCGGCCGGCGTCAGGACTCGAACCTAGGACCTCCCGGTCACCCCGCCTAAATGCTACCGTGATGACGGCCCTTCAATGACCTTGAAGTCCAGCTCTGTAAAAACCGCAGTATAGCGCCGGCACTGGCGGGAACGGCCGCGAGGTGGCAGCAGCGGCGGTGTTGCGATCGCTGGCGCCGCGGCACGAAAGCCAAGCAGCGACGCGGGCGGAGAGTAATGGCGGCCGGGGCGAGAGCCGGGGCGGGCGTAGGCGCGCGGCGAGTGGGCGCGGCCGGTAATCTCGGCCTAATCGGCGGTGCCGCTTCCTGCACCGCCGCCACCGCCACCGCCACCGCCACCGCCACCGCCTCCGCCGCCGCCGCCGCCGCCGCTGCCGCCGCCTCCGCCGCCGCCGTCGTCGTCGTCGCCGTCTCCGCGTCCGCCTCCGCCGCCACCGCCACCGCCACCGCCACCGCCACCGCCACCGCCACCGCCACCGCCGCCACCGCCACCACCGCCGCCACCACCGCCACCGCCACCCGCCGCCTCCGCCGCCGCGCACGCCGCCGCTGTGCCCGCCGCTGCCACCGCCGCTGCGCCCGCCGCCGCCACCGCCGCCACCGCGCCGCCACCGCCGCCACCGCCACCGCCGCCACCGTCCCCACCGTCGCCACCGTCACCGCCGCCACCGCCGCCGCCGCCGCCGCCGCCGCCGCCGCCGCCTCCGCGTCCGTCTCCGCGTCCGTCTCCGCGTCCGTCTCCGCCTCCGCCTCCGCCTCCGCCTCCGCCTCCGCCTCCGCCTCCGCCTGCGCCTCCGCCTCGCCACCACCTCCACCGCCGCCGCCGCCGCCGCCGCCGCCGCCGCCGCGCGCCGATAACGAAGTGATCGATGCTCTGACCGCAATCGGCGCGGGGCCGCGAGGTGCAGAGAGACGCTGGGCGGAGGTGGCTGGGTCTCCGTGTGGCGGCGGGAGGGCACGTTGCGGGTGTCCAGGAACCGAAAAGGAACGATTGCCGTAAAGGCGGCTCCACACATTCGTTATTCGGCGAACACCGAGCAATCGCTCGCCGAATCCCGAGTAGTGTGGATGAGTTGCTTGAGAAAGATTTGCCGAGTGACGAACATTGGGGGTTCGCCCTACCCACCGCGTGTCGATCTTTTGGACACATCAAAGGGAGCGAACATTCGCCGAACACGTCAGCTGCTCGGGATTGGGCGAGCACTAGCTCACTGCTCGGCGAATGCCGAATGTGTGGAGCCGTCTTAAAGGAGCGTGTGCGTTCCAAGGAACCGCGGAGAAAAGAGGTGGAGGGAAACGTGTTGCCAAGAAACGGTGTCGTGATGTGGAAATCGAGATGCACGTAGGTAAAAGGGTGAGGATGTGTACGCAGCTGAGAATTCAGAGGAAAAGCTTAAGTTGTTTGTGGGTTAGGCTGTTTAGGAATCGCCGTCGGGGCAAGGTCGCCAAGCGCTGCAGTGGCCGGTGGTTAGTGCGGGTGGAGGGGTAAAGGTGGGGAGGAGGGGGTTCATTGATTGATTGCTAGTGATTCTGGGTGCGTGAACTGCGAAGGTAGTTATTCCCGTAAGTGAGTTCATGATTTTTCTCGTGATGTGGCGGTGATCTTGCCCCGCTGAATACCGAGATCCGGCGCCCACCTACCGTCGGCTAGCAAGTTTTTCCCCAACCAGGTATCTCCCATCAATTGGGCACCGCCCCATCCGGGACAAGCTCTAAGCCCCCGACCGGTCTCCCTGTATGTATGGTAGTGAAGTGCATGTTAGTGTAAGTATGTGCGTGTGTGTGTGTAAGGGGAGAGGATTGGACAAGGAAAAGGAATGAAAGATCGCGCGGGGTTCGTTGCCCGTTTGGTAGGGTACTGCTCCGGCATTCGCCTGGAATTGATCGGAGGAATCACGGAAAACTACCGATCCGAGCAGCCGGCCACTAGAATTCTCCTCCAGACAGCGACAGAATTCGACGTAGCTAACTGGCCAGTGTCGAAAATCCTGCCCTCGTCGGGACTCGAACCTAGGACCTTTCGGTCAGAGGCACTGCAGTAACATCAGTTGATGCCCTGAGTCACCTCTCTCGGACAGACGCGTGGGCGGAAGCGGGGAAGAATCGGAGGTGGGGGCTAATGGTAGGACCCAGTGGATTTCACGTCGTGCTGCAGTTGTCCAGGAATGTGTGGGAGTGATCTCTACCAGGAAAAGCAGAACGTCTTCCAAGAGAAGGTGGAGATAGAGATGCTAAAAGAACAAACCAACAGGGAAACATAGAGACAATCTAGAAATGAAAGTTTTGATTGTGTTTACAGATCTCAAAAACCAGAGGTAGCAATTTGGGGAAAAGTTTTAGGGACGCGGTAAGGCGATTATAAGATAGTCATGGGGGAAAAAGAAAAAAATATTCCTTTCTATATTCTTGAACTTATAAAAGGCAAACAAGAAGAAATATTCAGAGTGCGAATTCGCTGAAAACGGATTGTAAATATTCATACGTGAAATAAAAACAGCGTAGTTCATGGAACAGTAAAATTTAACAACATGTGAGAAATTCCAGGAAAGAAACGATTCTGGCTTGGGTACAGTACTGCTATTCATAAGTTACGGTAGAGTGGACGAATCTGGAATACTACTATTATTATGGATTTCACACTATAACTATATTCAATTACGCAGTGAGAGAGAAAAACTTGCACTACACTTACGGGATTTTCACATTATAACTCTATTCAAATAAGCAGGCTACAATTATCTTCCAACCGGGAGCGGTAGCTTAGTGCAACTGATGTCACTGTAGCGCCTCTGAACGGGAGGTCCAATGTTCGAGTCCTGACGGCGGCAGGATTTTCGACACTAGCTTTTCAGCTAGGTCACTGTCTGGAGGAGAATTCTAGCGTCCGGCTGCTCTGATCTGTAGTTTTCCGTGGTTCCTCCGATCAACACCAGGCGAATGCCGGAGTAGTACCCTACCAAACGGGCCACGGACCGCGCGCGATCTTTCCTTCCTCTTCTTTGTCCTATCCTCCCCCCTTACACACACACACCAACATGCACTACACTACCGCACATTCCGGGAGACCGATCGGGAGCTTCGACCTTGTCCCGGCTGGGGCGATGCCCCGCTGGTGGGAGAGTCCTGGTTTGGGGGGAACCCAACTAGCCGACGATAGGTCGTCGCCGGATCTCGCCATCCAGCGGGGGAATATCACAGCCATCTCCCGAGAGAGAAAAACATGCACTACACTTACAGACTAATGACCAAAGCAATTGACGCGCCCAGAAACACGAAAATACCAATCAATTATCTTCCACTTTTACACGTTATTTGCCAGTCATCTTCCACTCGTGCCTTGAATATCGCAATTAGCAAGCACTTTTTAAAAACATTTAGCGTCTTCTCAATAAGAGCTCGTGGCTTTTCAGATAACCTCACTCAGCCAGCGCCGCCGTTAAATGCACGGTGCAAAACTAAGTGGCGCGATCGGCGATCGCCAACCCAAGGAAAACACCCCATTTCGCTCTTCAGATTTAACGAGAATCGACCGAAACAGAAGCAATTTGCAGCAAGTTTCGGGCGTCAGGCGACGGGCGCGATGGAAAGCGATCACGAAGAGGCCACCACGCCTCCCCCGCAGTGCCGGAGCGAGACAATTTGGGGCCCGGCACCCTCCTCCCCGAAAAAATTAGACATGTGAAAGTTGTATCAAGAAACTATACGAGTTATTTTATTAAGACACATAACAAAAAGTAGGTTTAAGATTGAAACCATTTTGGAAATATATTTTAAATATTAGTTTTAAGTGAAAACATTTAGTGATTAAATAATATCATTTCCACGGTGGGCTTAAAACACTTAAAATTGTTTGTTGTGCATAATAATAATAATAATAATAATAATAATAATAATAATAATAATAATAATAATAATAATAATAATAATAATAATAATAATAATAATAATAATATAGCCTGAGAATCCCTGGGTGGGCAACGGCCTCTCCTTACGGAGGATTGCTCTCAGTAACATTCCCACAACTGAGCAACGTTTGTGGGTCCTACAATCACTTCTCCACAATTACCTACACCAGACACATCATTTTCCTACACAGTATTCACTATTTACACTAGGTCCTTTAACCAGTTCTCAATGTTACACGTCCGTCTCGAGATCACTGTTATACCGCACTCCACTCACTCTTGCGCAACTATAGTACTGATAGTAAGGACACACGTTCAAAACACTTCCATTCTTCACGGTTTCGCGCTGTTCTCGACCACAGATTGCCCGTAACTTCCCTTATCTCATCGGCCCATCTTCTTCTTGCCCGCAACTTCCCTTATCTCATCGGCCCAGCTTCTTCTTGGTCTTCCTTTGTCTTTTTCCAATTCTCTGGCCCCATGGTGTAGTAATGTTGGCCCAACGGTTGTGATTCAGTCTTACTACATGACCTGGCCATTTCCATTTAAGTTGTTGAGCAGTGGATGCAGCGTCTCTCACTTGCGTCTTTCTTCTGATCTCTGAATTCCTTATGCGATCTTTGAGTTATGTTGTGTTTAATAAAATCATTTGTTGTTCAAAACATGAAATAATAAATATGAATTTCAGTGGAACCTATTTTGATATTGGCGTCATTTGATTCATTTCGTAGAGTCCTACCTTATAAGTAATGACCATAATGATGTATGTAAGGTAAAAAATTAATCGAAAATGTTATGAAATATCATTCTATTGTATCGCGACGTATAAAATTGCGCTGACCGTTTTCCCGACTTCTAATTTCATTTTCAATTTTTTACTATTTTTTCCCACCAGTCCCATTTTCGGGCCCTTTGGCTTCCGGGCCCTGAACGATCGCCCGGTCTGCGCAAGCCTAGACCCGGCGCTGCTCCCCCGTGGGGCGGGCAGGGGATCATGACTGATATTTTCGTATTTCCGGGCGCTTAAACTGCTTTGGCCATTAGTCCCGTTAGTGTAGTGCATGTTCTCTCGGGAGATGGCGGCGATCTTCTCCCGCTGGATGGCGAGATCGGGCGCCGACCTACCATCAGCTAGTGGGGCTTCCCCCTAACGAGGACTCTCCCACCAGCGGGGCACCACCCCAGCCGGGACAAGCTCTAAGTTCCCGACTGGTCTCCCAGAATATGTGGCAGTGTAGTGCATGTTAGTGTGTGTAGGGGAGAGGATAGGACAAGGAAGAGGAAGGAAAGACTGCGCGCGGTCCGTGACCCGTTTGATAGGGTACTGCTCCGGCATTCGCCTGGTGATGATCGGAGAAACCACGGAAAACTACCGATCAGAGCAGCCGACCGCTAGAATTCTCCTCCTGACAGTAACTGAATTCGACCTAGCTGAAAAACTAGTGTCGAAAATCCTTCCGCCGTGGGGAGTGTAACCTAGGACCTCCCGGTCAGAGTCGCTGCAGTGACATCAGTTGATGCACTGAGCTACCGCTCCCGGTGCAGAGGATCACTTTGGGAACATTCAGGTGCGGCTCGTCATTAAAGGCTGTAAGGCGGAGCCTCTCCTAAAGAAATCGCCGCCCGAAACAAATTTAAAATTGTATTTATAAATGAATTTATTTATTAATAATGAATTTCTGAGTTATACTATGTAACAGTCATATCAAAATTTTTCTTAGTCAGTTCGTTAACGGCCGTTCGTAATGCATTTGAAGCTGTTGACTGGGAAGAGAAAAGCGGTAGGATCTCACTTCATTCCGCCATAAGGCCTGTGTAAAACGAACATTTTGAATGATGTAAATAACACACATTTTCCAGACCCTTCAGCCTTAAGACGTCAAAACCACGAGGAGTGGAGACGACTATTGCGCTCTACTGTTTTCGCTTTATTTCAGTATCTTAAATTAAAATGAATAAGTTAAATCTTCACTTCTTTTAGGAACAATCTATTCTTCGAGTATTTTGGAGTGGTATCATTATCATTATATAGAGAACTCAATTCCGGAATTATGAATATTCCTTGCGTGCACTCTCAATGAGTCAGTCCTACACCTTTGGGCACGAACACTCTTTTTGAACACATTTCAAGATATTTCTGAAACTTCCTGTGTCGTCACTGCTGACAACTAAATTTGAATCGACAGCTGAAAGAGTGGAGTTCCTTTGCCATTATGACAGCCAAGAACACCGACCAAAGTTTGTTCTACAGTTATCGCAGACTGGATTCCACTGTGATAAGCGAAAGTTCTTCCAGGAGCAAATAAAGAATAAATATACAGCAGATAGATGTAAATTAAAAAGTTAATATTTTTTTCGTTATTCATCCACATAAACAAACATTTATATCCGTGTGTACGAACCATCTAAACAATTAAGTCTGTAACCTGTAAAACACTGCGGCGGGCGTTAAAACAGGCCGAGCAGGCTTTGGGGGTTACATTTTAACATTGTTATTATATCACTAATTGATGACTCGTTGTTACTGCAACTTTCCGAAATTAATAACATACTTTTTAATCTAAACTTGTTTCTGTGAAGATAAAATAAAATTCAATTTTTCAAATGACGCAGACGCTATGATATTGTTTAAAATCATATGAAAGTCTATAACTTAACTTAATGTGGTGGGCTGTATTTGAAACAAAGTTAGAAGAAAAATACCTTTTTAAGGAAATATCTTTTACTCATTTTTTTAAAAATACTGCGATAAAGTAAAGTGGAAACATTTACATGTTGCCATTTAAAATTCTAATTTGCCGAATCAGTTACAAAAAATTTCTGGCTTCTAAATAGAATGGATTACGAAGGTGCTGCGATTGCAAAAGAATAAATGCCACAATTAAAACATGAAATTAATTTTGAACATCTTAGTGGAGAAACATAATTTTCTTGCAGAAAATTCCACGAAGAAAAATATAAGTAAGATTAAGTTGAAAATTTAGTAGATGATATTCAAATAGCTAAACTATGAAGAATAGAAAAATACCGATTAGGGATTACAACAGAAACGCATCATATGCGTTGATGGATACAAAAATAATTTACAAACACGAGCAACCGAACAAAAATCCTGCAAACGTTGACAGTTATCGTCCGATCAGTCTATTACCATCCTTATCAAAGATATTCGAGAAAATTATTCTTAAAAGATTAAAAAATTACCTACTCATAACGAAAATAGTTCCTAAAGAACAATTTGGGTTTATGGAAAAAGTGTCTACTCAACACCAGTTACTAAAAATTTCCGAACATATATACACAGCATTCCAGAAAAAACATCACACAATAGGCGTATTTATAGATATCACTCAGGCGTTTGATCGGACATGGCACCAAGCCTTAATGTACAAGATTAAACAAATTGGCACCCCATTCTACATAAAATCAATTATCAATAGCTTTCTCAACAATATAACTTTTTCAGTGAATGTTAATAATCATCACTCCAACCCTAGACTAATTAACGCAGGACTCCCCCAAGGCTTACCACTTTCACCCACACTATTCAACTTATACGTTGCAGATCTTCCTAAATTAACGAATATTCGCATAGCCCAATTTGCGGACGATACAGCAATATTTTCTTCTGGCAACTCTATCATTGACATCAGAAATAGAACACAACTATACCTCAACTTACTCGATAGCTGGGCATCCAAACTTAAAATACAACTGAATTCATCCAAAACCGCAGCAAAAATATTCACACTAAGACCCTATACCTACCCCACCCCCCTAACAATAAACAACAATCAACTAAACTGGTACCCCCATAACAAACCAATTAAATACCTTGGATTAAACTTAGATACTAAACTGAATTGGAAACAGCACATAGACGAAAAAATAAAACAGGCTAAAATAAAACTACTACAATTAAAACCTTTAATCTATAGAAACAGTCCATTACCATATCATTCTTCAATTGCAATATACAAAGCCATTCTAAGACCGCTACTGCTGTATGCTTGTCCCATCTGGATAAATTCCGCAAAAACCAATCTAAAGAAACTACAAATCATTCAGAACCAATTTCTCAGAACCATCACCAATGCACCGTGGTTTGTCACGAATCATCAGCTTCACAAAGAACTCAACTTAGAACTTATTGAACATCACATCACATACTTAGCCACCAACTTTTATTATTATTTACCTCAAATCTCTTCCCTTGCAACCTTTAGACTCGCTAAAAATCCGAACTATACCAGAATAAAAAACATATACCCCTACAATATATTCCTTAAAACCTTCTCCGAATTTGAACCAGAATAGAGGACCCAATAGGGCATCCTCAACCTTATGTTAGATTTAAGTCTTAGAAATGAGTTTTAAATATAAGTTAGTAAGTAAGTCTATCAAACATATGTAAAGTTTATACTACAACTGACCTATGTACATCCATCAAAATCAATAAATAATAATAATAATAATAATAATAATAATAATAATAATAATAATAATAATAATAATAATAACAAACACGAGTGCTCATAAAAAATGTTAGCACACTGTTTCGCACCTGATTCTACTAGGAACTCTCTGTAAAACAATTGACTATTTGATATGCATTCACAGTTATGTTCTACTATGTAGCTATTTTTACTTGATTTACAAAGTGCCAATGTTGCACCGGTCCCACTAATAAGATAATGAATGAGTGTGTTATTCTCAGTATTCTCAGTTCTTCACCTTGATGTGATGAGCTGATCATAATTCGGCGGATCTGACAATTTGATTGATAATAATCTTGTGATTTGTCACTTTAACGAGAGCAGGTACTTTTCTCTGTGATAAATTGTTCTCACCATAGTTTTACGTTTTCGAAGTTGTTGCTCATTCTTTTCTGATAACATTCCGATAAACGATGATTCAAAGAGGATGCTTTTGGTGACGTGTATTCGAACTTGTAGCTCCTTCCTTGGGTGACTCTGGACAAGAAAGTAACACTGGACAACACAATGTTCGTGTCTTTATTCACATTATATCAACTTGTACAGAGCAGAACGAGACTTTTATATAAAACAAATAAAAATGAGAGTTAAAAGTTCATAAGAGAAATAAAATGCATGCACGTCATTCAGTTTTCTTTAAATAATTATTCGTTGTTTTCCTTATATCATTCAAATTCGGGAAGTGAAAAGATTAACGAAAGAGCTGTTTATTTTAAAAAATTACCGCCACGAGTTTCAGCAGGGCAGCGGGGTACCGAGCTTAGGTGGCCCAACTCAGGAGAAAAAGATAACCGATTTTTTTAAAAATTTGATATTTTATTTTAAAAATTGGAGAATTAAAGTTCACGACTGATATTTTTATTTTCACTTTTCAATTATTATTTTCACTAAAAAAGTATTATTTAAAGAATTCACATTATTGGGCACATCCACGTATTTTTTTATTAAAGTACATAATGATATTTAATTATTAAGAAATAAATCAAGAAAGGAAGTGTTTAAGATTAGGAGAAATAATAAAAGGGTAGGTCCCATTATTGTGTATTGGCCCATTGACCCTAAGTCTTTAGTTCCTGGTCTGCATTCGAGAATCCAATCTTGTGAAATTGGTTCATTGTAATCTTTCAATCAAAATAGAATTTTCAACTTGCTTATAAGGAAAAGAGAAGATTAAAATCTACGATTTCATAGTGCAAGGTTGTTGGAAAATTGGCTGAAAGTAATAATAATAGTAACAATAATAATAATTCATTACTGCAAATGAGCGTACGTATTTGGCTGTAAAAAAAGGAAGTACAAAAATAAAAATTAGAACACGCAATGCATACATATATTAAAAAAAGGTAAAGAATACAAGTACAAATAAACAACCAAAATTAAAATAATCACATAAATATATAAGTATTAAAAAGTATATAAAATATGCCCATCTCTTCTCCAAACACAACTCTTCCCTTCCCTTCACTTCACTTCAGTGCATCTTCTTTTAGGAAGCCAGTAATGGAAATATAAAAGCTTTGTGTCTTAATAATCATACTGTACTATTAGGTTGTAGAGTTCATTAGTTGTGTTGATTCATTCATCGTGAAGTGTCTTACGAGAGCGAATATCAAATGAGTCCATTCCTTCCAGGTTCGTGTTTAATTCCAGTAGTCGTTCATTTTTGTTCCTGGGAAATTGAGGGTCGTAGAGAATAGTTGTTGTATTAAAAACCGAGTTCACTCTAATGGAAAACTTAAGGATTTACAAAAAGTCTTTTGTGACCCACAATTGAGTGACATAAAATCATATGCTAAATTAAAATAATAAGCACTTTTTTTTCAAAATTTTCCGAATGTTATACATTTCAGAACTCCACACACAACTTTTATTCATAAAACTGGAAATACATTGCTGGCTTAGGGGCACTGAATGGTATACGAGCATGCATATGAAACAATAAAAAGGTAAAGCTGTGTTTTGAACGGTATTGGTGCAGAAAAAATGTAGTAATAAATGTTATTCGCGTTTATTAAATAATTCAATTTATACGGTATACCGCTCCCCAGAGAACGCAAATATTACCAAATACACGGTTGTTAGAAATAAAAGTAAATAGTAAATGTTTATATCCGTGATTTATTTCATTTCGTTTTTTACCGACATCCAAATGCGTAAAGTCTCGTCAGTGCTAGTGTGAGAATCATACTAGTAACTAACGAAACGAGTGTATAAAGAGGGGGATGACTGGAATGTTCGAGAAAACGAGCGAGGATAGGAGCTTCTTATGTACCATGAGCGCAATTATATCTCTGTATACACATGTTACGTTCAAATTTTTTCATTTCCATTTACGAAAAATTCAAATTTTAAGAAATTCAAGCACATCTTTTCTACCCGAAACATACGTATCATGACAGTATTGCTTCTGAAAAATATATATTTTGGTGGGCCTTGCATTGTTTTTGTTTCCACGAAATTTTCGCAAATGGAAGGTACTAAACATATTGAAGATAAAATATAAGAAGCTGACAAAGTTATGAAAACATTACTTCCCACGAAAAGTAAAGACTGATGTGAGAGAGAATACATGTCTAATTATTGAAGAAAAAGAAAACGAATCACTTCAGGCACAGTTATGCTGTAGCGTACTTTCTAGAACTGCTAAACACAACTGACGTTTACATTTTTTAGATTCGTAATTCTAAGACCAAATGTTTACACGTAAAACATTTAATTTATTAAAGTTAAATATTTTATGTTGTTCCGTAAGTCAGCTAACTTAACGTTTACTTCCACAATTTAGTTTTATTCATTCCTTGTTTATATGTAGTTGTTTTAGGTACGTAATATGTGATGCCCTTTTTTCCATATTTCATAACCGACTGCAATACCTTGCCTACATCTGTAATATAGTTTCTCAATTGAACGATTTTACTCTTTTCTGAATTTTGATTGGTAGATGTGAAGTTTTAATTGCACAGTAGAATTTTAATTGCACGCGTGCTATTAACAAAGAGATAACCAACGATTTTTCATGGAATTAATGCGCATATTTAGTTAACTAAACAAAAAAATATTGTAATGATTTGTGAGAGAGTAGAAAGACAGAATGATAGATCACTTCGGAACACTCACGAATAAAGTCGTGTGCGTTGGAATTGAAAATAAATACCAGAGAAACATTCTACTTTTTTCTGTTATTAGAATACTGCAATGATACTGTAATGAGTTTATTGATATTTTAATTTATTAATGTTATTATGCTAATGATATTTTATTGTTCTGACTGCATACAGTTAGGTATGATTTGTATTGTTCTCTAAAAACATATGAACAAAAGAAAACGACGTAAACGTTAAGTAAAATCACAGAGAAGAAAGGTCATTTGGTGGGATCATTGTATATGAAAATTTTAATGGTTCACTGCGCAGAAGAAACTATTTGGACTCTCAGAAACTACGTTCCTAGTCCCCTGATGACCTCCCCCAGTGGGAAGTTCATCATTACAACGACGTGCAAGTTGCCGTAATAGCTGAATAATTTATGGCACAGTCGCGTTATCCTCCCTCACGGTAATCTTCAAACAAGACTTATCGCTTTATAATCTCTAACCTTTCTTAATAGATGAGAAGCCTGACTGTTGAAGGAGAAACTGGAAATAACAGCTAAACCATTTCTTGTCAAACATCCTTCGATTTACTTTCAACCCATACTTTCATTGTATGCCTATCTGCCTGGACTCTTTCCTTTACGAGCATAAATTATCTCATCACGAATATGGGTATATCGAGTAATTAAGATACTTTCTTAATATAGAAAATTTGATTTTCAGACCTCAAGGAAGGCTACTTTGCTTGAATTTTCCAATGTGAATCCTCGCAACTCCTTCAGGAAATATTGGAAAATATTCACGAATGTTTTAAGATCGTAAATTTTGTTTCTGAATAACATTTTATTAATTAAACTTTTGAATAAAAATATTGGCGTCAAAAATATACGACATGGAGAAATCAGTTTGTGGATTTGCTCATTCTTTACAAATTTGTGACCGTTCAGAAAATTCTCACCTCAGCTGAACAACGTCAAGAAGCTTTGAATACACAATTTTGAATTTTTAACACCGCATTTTATTTGTTAGTAACATTCTTGATCATTTCTTCTTGGAAGATCAATGTTCAATTAATAATTTGAAGTTCTGTCTTGTAATTTGTTAATGACCATGTATGGTATACAAAATGCATCGTTATTTTTTTTTAAGTTTATGCGCAAACAAAACGAGTCACATTTGCCACCAATACGTAATAGTTATTTACGATATTAGTGTCGTAATACATCTGATTACAATACGAGATTGGAAAATTGCCAAACGAGGCCGTTAGGCGGAGTTTGGTAACCAATTGAGTATCATGTATATCAGATGTTACGACACGAATACCGTACAACGTTTTATCCACTTTGTAAAAATTTGTTAGATTTAAGATTAACATTTTCATTTAGTATTCACATTTTTCCCCCTTTAAGTGGCGACACTGTTCTTAACAAAGAGAACAATTGAAACGCGCATGGTGTACACCTTTCGACAACATGAGCGAATGCAGTTCAGACTCAGAAGTAGAAATAGCAGCAAATGCTGCTATAGGTTCTTTGTTACCATACAAATCAAAGAAGAAATATGAGCGTGAGTACTCAATTTTTAAGGATTGGTGTGAAAACAAAAACGTTCATTGCATATCAGAAAAAGTTTTAATGGCTTCCTTCTCCGGCAAGTCAGAAAAGGAAAAACCGAGTAGTCTTTGGACCCACTTTTCTACGCTGAAGAGTACTTTGTTATTTAAGGATAATATTGATATAAGTAAGTTTACCAAAAATTGTTAACAAAGTTATTTTCATAATAAATTATTTGAATAATTATTGTTATTCTCAATACTAGACCATGGAATAGTGCTCGTCTCAGAATAACCCTACTCGTATGCCATTACCGCACTAGTGTGGTAATGAAGTTCATTACCACACTAGAGCGGTAAAGTACTTCATTACGAAACTGATTATAATAGCATAATGTTTCACATTACCTAACCAAAGTGGATAAACAAAATTAACCGGCTAGTTTGCTCTTACCAACCGGTTGTTGGTTGTTTTTCGCCTTTCTCTGCTAATTACTAATTTGAAATGTCAATAGATCTTTCCGGAACTCCGTGATTAGCTTCTTGATGTAATTGACCCACTTAGCGCACGGCGTGTGTCAGTGGGCGAAGCAAGCCGATCGTCGAGTTGCCACCTAATGACGCCGACGGCTAACTGCTACGCCGCCGGCGACCGTCGCGTCGCAGTGGGCGGCAGGCGGCCAGTGCTTGTTAGTTCGCGCGTCCGCCGGTGGAGGCGCTGCGGGCGGCGACAGAGGGCGCGGGCGACGCGGTGACGGCGAGGGAGCCCGGGAGAGACGCGCCACGGTCGAATGACACTGCCTGTTCATCCAGTAAAGCAAAGTAGCTGAACCAGTTCGACATCGCACAGAAGGAAGATCTGTAGAAAATTTACGAGAGAAAATACTGCATATCTGCGAATATACATATGTTTCTTTACCAAGATTCTTTCAAAATTTAAGTAGTATATGACTTAGTGTAGGGATCACAGAATTTTGAAAATGTGCACACAATTCACTTTTCCCCATAGCATGTCATACGCAGTTTTAACTTTTTTGTGACGTAAAATTAAAAAAAAAGATCTTTACTCATATACATGGATACCGTTTTGGCTTATAACAACTAATCCTACTGTCAACTTTATCTTAATGTAATGAATGAATTTTTCAGTGTCATCGCTGAATTTGTTTATATAAAGGGACATATGTCAGACATCTAAGTGATAAAATTGAGAGTAACAGATAATTCTGAGAAAGAGAAAGTTCTGCGAAAAAGATACTTCTTAAAAAAATAGTATGAAATAAAATTTCCTAATAATAACCAAAACTCCTTCACCTCTATGATGATTCAAGATGTTGCAGATATCACAAGAAGGATATATCAGAAAGTAAATTAATACTTACAGTCGATAGTGTGATAAACAATCGCTCGTTCGTGGCACAGAGCGAAGTCGCTGGCCTCTAATCACTGAGGTCCGGGTTGTGAAATTTGTTCCAACAAAACGAGTTTGGCTGCTTCACAAGGGCTAGTCCAACTCCTGTGATGTGTCCTAAACCCTACTCCTATCCTTATTCCTTCCCAATTCTGGCCGCTGGGTAGTAAACGCAGTTAGCGCGTAGCAGGAGGCGCGTACGTGGAGATGCTACCTGGCGGTCTTCTTGACAACTGACTGCGACGTGACGTGATATGACTTAAAAAGGTAATGGAGGATTACTCCCCAATCCAAAGCGCTCAACGCCCTTAAGGGGTTTGGAGACGTGTTGCGTGAATTTGTAGACGCAACAAATTAAAAAAAACACAATCAATTTAACGATCACACGATATTCTCTAAGCAACACCAACTGCTCTTCCATTTCCCGCAAACTGGCCAAGTTGCGGAGTACGCCATCTTCCGTTTCAATTCTAGCCGTGCATTGCAAACAACGTAAACTTCGTAGCTTTTTGTTAATAAAGGAAAACAGTAATACGTTCAGTGTATAGTGACCTACACTCCTAATTTTTCTCTCTTTTTTTGGTACCTCATTTATTTTAAACCATTCCCTGGGAGCCGATTAGGATGGCCCCCAAAATATTCCTCTTTAGAGCTTTAATATATATGATCCATTAATTCTACGCTCTTATATTTGCAGTTTTCACGAGTTATGTGTCGGAGGAATGGCAATTCTATTTTAACCTGCATCTCCTGAGAACTCCCATTTAGACCGAAACATGGTAATAAGTTTGTCATGAAATCATGTACCCAAACTCTCGTTGTAAATATTGCAACTAATTTGTTTTGTAAATTTGTATGGTGCAAGTTTTAATTGTGACTTATGATTGTTTACTGCTGACTGACTGCTTGGTCATATGTTGCAAATCTATTTAATATATTAATTTAATATTTGAAGTTATCTGATTGTGGTATCTAATGGGTCACGCAAACAAGGGCGCCAGGAGAAGGATATAAAAAGGGCTGCACTTGCACCTACCTGACTTTTCTAAAAAGGATTATTTATGAGCAAAAAATATTTTTATTTGAACTTAATAATACAGTGATTTTTTAACAAAAACTGAGGTGAAATCTTGACTGCTGTCAAAAATTTGTTTATTATCATGTCGATAAATTTGGATTCTGATTACTATGGACATTTTAAATAGTCATTTAATCTTTCGTCAATCATTGTAAATCTATTCCGACTTTTTGCGAGTCGTAATGTGCAATAAAATAGTTTAAGGTGGGATTGGGCCTTTTTGATCTGAATGCACCCTCTGGATACATAAACTGCCGGCGCCCTTGCACACAAACACTCAAGTAGTAGCAACCCGTCCTAACGTTATTTAATTTAGAGCTTACGAAATGACACTGCAAGAAGGATCAATAATTTTGCTTACCCAGAAGAGTCAAAAAGAAAACAGCTGTTCATAATTTCTTGTGTTTTACACTCGCTTCATTAATTTCATATGCTATTTCTCTTCTACTCCCTGCGGTTACACATTGTCGAAAACTTGGTGGGATACCAAAAATTATTATGGTGAGCTCTAAGCCAAATTCAATATTCTGAATATGGCTTCATTATTTTCTTGCTGCGTTGAGGCTCAAAAACTATTCAGTGATGGGAAAAACATTGTGCACCTAGATTTTACAAAATGGTTTCTGATATTCCCGATATTCACACTTCGCACTTTCAGAACCGTGCAATTAGAAATTTGTGCTTTTCTTCACCATTCGATCAGAAGGCTTTCATTTTGTGACTTCAATTTTAATCTTTTAATATTTAGATGACTGGGACTTTATTGCTATTAGAATATTCTCCTGTCTAAGTATCATTTCATTTAATAATGTTTGTAATGAGTTATGTGGTTGAATTTAGCCCCTCTCTTAGATATTTAGCTAAAATTCAATTATCTCAATCATCTTATTTTCCGTCTTGACTTTAAAATACAGATAAAAATATGGAAGAAATGGCCACAATCCTAAGTCATTGTGATAAAACACGTTATGATACACTTCAACATAGAAAATACAATAGGAAATTTAATAATTTGCTATACTGAACAATAGAAATATAAGTTTTTCTTAGGTTTCATTCAGATAAACAAAAAAGATTAATACTTCGGACATCAAACAACACCGAGCTGGACATCTTAAAATAAAAATCTGTTTACAATGTTACCGCGCTTTTATTTTACGTTCTTCGTGAATCGAAATCAAAATCGTAATCCTCATGTACAGACTTGTTACTCCAGAATTGAATGTTCCACCCACTCCCATCCACCTACATCTTGAACCATGAGGTCTGCGCCTGAATATTCCATCATCTGAATATCTCCTTGTACACGAGTGCAATAATGTTGCAAGACGTACGGAGGCTCCTCACGTCCCGTTCTCCCTCCTCCCCTCCCCCTCCTCCCCCCTCCGCCCCTCCTTTTTCGCCGTCGTTTCGCCTCTTTCCGCCGCCGATAAGGGAGGCGGCGGCGCGAAGTTGGCGTTGGCCGCCGAGAAATCGCATTCGCTTTAAACTTTCGTCGTTCCCCGCGTATCCGCCTCCCTCCCTCTCTCTCTCTTTCTCTCTCCCTCGTTCCATCTGCCCGACCCCTCCTCCCCATGCCACGCCCGCCTCCCCCCCGCGGGGTGCGCGTTCCCCGCTTGTTTCCGCCCCGCCCCGCCCCTCCCCGCCCCCGCCCCGCCCCCGCCCCGCCCCCGCCCCGCCCCCGCCCCGCCTCGTCCCGCCGCACTCCCGCTTCGCCCCGCCCCCGCTCCACCGGCGCCGCTGCGCGCCGTGTGTTCTCTGTTTCGAAAGAAAGAAAAGTTTTTCTATCAAATTTATACTTGTCATCGCCCCCTCTGCCGATATTTCCGTACGCGCGCGCGCTGCCGCGCTATCCATGTAAATTCCCGTCTCGATGAAACGACAGCTCCCGGGCGGATGGCTGACGGGTGCCGCTCGCCGGGCGAGGGTGGGGGAGGGGCGGGAACGCGGGGACCCTGCTGAAAAGCGCTAACGAGACGGGAACCCGAGTCGCCGTCGCATACGCGGCTCACAGCCGAGGCGGCACGCTCGTCCCGTCCCCCCTCCCCCCGCGCCCCCGCGCCGTCCTCACCCGGCTTCACTCCCTCGCCCAGGCTCGTCCTCACCCGGCCTCCCACCCACCCTCGTCATCCGTCCTCCCTCGCCGAGCACCGTTCTCACCCGTCCTCCCGCCCTCCCTCGTTATCCGTCCTCCCTCGCCCAGCCCCGTCCTCACCCGTTCTCTCGCCCACCCTCGTCATCCGTCTCTCCTTCGACCAGCCCTGTCCTCCCGTCCACCCTCGTCATCCGTCCTCCCTCGCCCAGCCCCGTCCCCACCCGTCCTCCCGCCCACCCTCGTCATCCGTCTCTCCCTCCCGCCCACCCTCATCTGTCCTCCCCTGGTCCAGCCCCTCCCGTCCCTACCCGTCCTCCCTGCCCACCCTCGTCATCTGTTCTCCTCGCCCAGCCCCGGCCCTCAGCCCGTCCTCCTGCCCACTTTCGTCATCCGTCCTCCCTCGCTCAGCCCCGTCCCCACCCGTCCTCCCCGCCCCCTCCCTCTCTATCTGTCCTCCTTGGTCAGCCCTGTCCTCACCTTGGTCTCCTTCCGCTTCACTTTGTCATCCGTCCTCCTCGCTCAGCCCTGTCCCCACCTGTCCTCCCTGCCTAATTCTCGTCATTCAAGTCCTCCTCGGTCAGCTCCCTGTCCTCACCTGTCCTCCTGGCCTCCCTCATCCGTCCTCCCTCGCCGAGCACCGTTCTCACCCGTCCTCCCGCCCTCCCTCGTTATCCGTCCTCCCTCGCCCAGCCCCGTCCTCACCCGTTCTCTCGCCCACCCTCGTCATCCGTCTCTCCTTCGACCAGCCCTGTCCTCCCGTCCACCCTCGTCATCCGTCCTCCCTCGCCCAGCCCCGTCCCCACCCGTCCTCCCGCCCACCCTCGTCATCCGTCTCTCCCTCGACCAGCCCTGTCCTCCCGTCCACCCTCGTCCGTCCTCCCTGCTCACCCCGTCCTCACCCGGCCCTTCTCCTGCCTCATCTGTCTCCTTCCCTTGCTCAGCCCTGTCCTCACCTGTCTCCTCCTCCCGCCCACCCTCGTCATCTGTTCCTCCCCTCGCCCAGCCCCGTCCTCACCTCTGTCCTCCCCTGCCCACCTGCTCATTCGTCCTCCCCTCGCCCAGCCCTGATCCCTGCCTCAGGTCCTCCTGCCCACCCTTCGTCATCCGTCTCCTCGCCCAGCTCCGGTCCTCACTCAGTCCTCCTGCCCACCCTCGTCATCCGTCCTCCGTCGCCTAGCCCCATCCTCACCTGTCCTCCCGCCCACCTTCCCATCCGCCCTTCCTCGCCCAGCCCCGTCCTCGCCACCCTATTCTCCTGCGTCCTCTCGCTCTGGCCCCTTGCTCATCCCTGACCCTGCCTCGCCCAGCCTCTGTCCTCCCGCCCACCCTCGTCATCCGTCCTCCCTCACCCAGCCCCGTCCTCCCGCCCACCATCGTCATCCGCCCCTCCCTCGCACAGCCCCATCCTCACCCGGCCTCCCTCGCCCATCCCGCCCTTCCCCGTCCACCTCGCTTCCATCGACCGCCTCCCTCTGTCCCCGCCCACTCACGCCCACTGTGATGGCCGGCTCCTGGCCGTCCGCAATCCCTCTCGTCTCACTTGTTCCCGTCCGCTCTGCGGTCACCGGTGGAGGCTGCCTCTTCGTCGGTGGATGTGTGGGCGCTTTTGCGAATCTGCGCGGGCCGGGGCTCGCGGAGTCCGAATTTGTTTTCCAAACTGATAGGCCATGTACTACGTAGATTTTGTTAGAAGGATTTGGTACGAGCCTTGACATGCATGCAAGGGGGGTACATAGTAAATGGAGATGATGATATATACTTGGTCGTTTAACGTATTGTGAGTGTGAAATTGTTATCGTACCATCCACTTTTGTTTATTCAATCGAGATGATTACACATTCGCAGGTCGTCTATTGATTTCATGAATTAAACCTACAAATAAAGAATGAATTTTAACTAATTAAAAGTATTTCTAACCGTTATTTAAGTTTTATTTGCGTTTGATGAAGAATCATTCATTGTACGAATTAATAAATCATTGTGCAATGAATTTCCCTACACGTCTTTATGGTTATATTGTAAGTATACTTTTTGTAATCCGTCAAAAAGAGACACTTTTTCATACGATTAATGAATTCATTGATCAAAGAATTATTGTTATAGCAAACGTTATAGCTGAAAAACCTGAATCCTTGATAGAACCTGAGCGATAGATACAAACTGTCGATATACATGGAGTTTTCCATTTTCCAAAAGAAATTTAAATAATTTGCGGAGTTAACACTGTTATGAATAGTTCAAAATATTGTAAACACGAAACCTTACACATTACATTTGATATTCTGAGAGTTCTAAATACCGTAGTTTGAAATCTGCTCTAACGCAAATGTGGTGCATTTCATCGTTGCTATTATTAATTCTGATAAATGGTTGCATTCCAGTCCGGGTTATTCATTATGTTGCGTCACCCGAATATTTCTGACTCGTGGGTGTTACTTGAATAACGAAGTTGCGTAAATGTCAACATTTCTGGTAATTATAACTGGTCATCACCATAAAATAGAAATATTTGTTAATCAACTAAAACATTATAATGCACCCTGCCCTTCTCGTATTGCTTCACATACTTCGAAAATGCTCTATATTTACATTACAGCAGATTTATCTAAAAGACTTAACGATATTCCTCATTTTCTTTTCACGGATCAACATTTCGTCGTCCTTTTGTGAAAGTTTCACAATGAGTTTTCAGCAGTAGACTGTATCTTCATCTCCTAATTATTTTTACTCTCAGTAATTGTCCTAGTCTGCGTGTCTTGTTCTTTTTTCATGTGCTTGTTTCGCAAAATATTTTATTTCACACTTTCACCACTGTAGTTTTTACACGCAGATTCTGCTCGCTTTCGTATCGCGAGAGTCTTTCCTTCTAACTGCTTGTTAATGACAAAATCGAGTCCCACAGGCTCACGATGTCGCTACTCTTCCCCCCCCGCTGTTCTTTTCCATCTCTGCACCTTCCTCCTCTCTGTAGATATCGCTTTATGTCGCTTTCTTCTGCAGATACAGCGGGTGGTTCTCGCGGCCGCTGGTATAGATGAGTCGTTAGCCCTCCCCGCGAACTCTCGCACTCGGCTCCGCCCCGCCCCGCCTCGCCCCGCCCCCGTGCTCTCGCCGCTGCTTTCCGCCGCCACGCTCCTTACTTCCTCCGCCCCCCTCGCCCCGCCCCCAAAAGGGCGCGCCCTCCTCCTTCCTTCCCGCCGCACCCTCGCGCCATCCTCCACCCGTATTAATTATTTCTTAATGTGTTTTCTAAATTGTGCTGGCATTCACGTAGACGTGTATATATAATACACGTTTCCCCCCCACAGCCTCCTGCCTCTCTCCGTCTTTCCACTCTCTACTCTCCTCCTCCGCCACCTCCTCCCTTTTCATTCATCACCTAGGCGGCGTGTGGGACGTGATATATTTAATTTCCTGTTCCCATTAATATTCGTTGGTCGCCAACAAAAGCGGGCGCAGCGCTGTGGCGGCGGCGGCGGCGGCAGAGCGGGGTTGGCGGCGGGGGCGAAGGTTCTCCGGCGATGCTCGCGCAGCGTTCACCGGCCCCGCCCCCCTCCCGCGCCTCCGGCGCATTGCGGGTTCGCGGGATTCGCGTCGCGGTTTCGCGGCCTCGCGCTTCCCCCACCCCCGCTCGCCCCGGCCTCGCCCCCTCCGCGCCCGCCCGCCGGCCCACCCCGGCCTCGCCCCCGCCCGCCACCGCCCACCGCCTGCCCACCCGCCCACCCACCCGCCCCCGCCGCCCGCCCGCCGCCCCGCCCTGCCCGCCCGCCCGCCCACTCCGCCCGCTTCCGCCCGCGCCTGCCCGCCCGCCCGCCCGCCACCGCCCGCTCGCCCGGCCACCGCTCGGCCCGCCACCCGCTCGCCCGCCCGCCACCGCCCGCTCGCCCGCCCGCCACCGCCCGCTCGCCCGCCCGCCACCGCCCGCTCGCCCGCCCGCCCGCCCGCCACCGCGCCGCTGACTGTGAAGAGCCGCGAGTTGCTGGTGGCGCAGGGCGGAGCGGGTTGAGGCGGTACTACAAGCGAGGTGCAGGCGGCAAAGAGCGAGGCAGGTCGTAGCGTACCGGATGGGGCGACGCAGGATAGGGCGGGATTGCTACGAGCAGGGCAGTTTGGGAAGATATGGGTTGGGTGGTGACCTGCACGGAGCGGGTTGAGGTGGTGCTGCAAGTGGCAGGCGGCAAAGAGCGAGGCAGGTCGTAGCGTACGGGGTGTGGCCATGCAGGATAGGGCGGGATTGCTACGAGCAGAGCGGTTGAGGGGATGTGGGTTGGGTGGTGACCTGCACAGAGTGGGCTGAGACGGTGCACTGCGAGAGTTTTCTGGGCGGGGCTGCTTTGCTCGGAGCGGAGTGGAGTGAACTAGGCGGCGTGGGGCGGGGGCGAGCGATGTAGGGCAGGCGGGGCTGGGCGTGCGGGGGTGGTAGGGCTGACGCGTGGCGGTGCGAGGCTATTTCATGCAGGATGAGGCGATGTAGGATTGCTGGAGCGGAGTGGGCGGGACGGGGAGTGTCGAGGTGTTCTGGCCGGGACAGGGCGATGTAAGGTGGGTGAGGCGGGGCGGGGTGGAACGGTGCAAGCATATTCTGGGCGGGGTGGGGCAATCTAGATTAGGCGGGGTGGGATGGGGTGGAGTGGAGCAGTGAAAGGCTGTTCTTGGCGGGACCCGCCGATGTAGGGTGGACACGACTGCTCTCACGTAGTAGGGCGTGGTGGGGTGATGTAGGGTGGGTGGGAAAGCTCTGGACGGAGTGGGCATGGCGGAGTGGGGCATGGCGGGGTGCGGTTGTTCTAGGCGGGACGGGCCGATGTAGGGTGGGCGAGACTGCTCTGACGTAGTAGGGCGTGGTGGGGTGAGGTTGTTCTAAGCGGGACGGGGCGATGTAGGGTGGGCGGGACTGCTCTCATGTAGTAGGGCGTGGCGGGGTGAGGTTGTTCTAAGCGGGACGGGCCGATGTAGGGTGGGCGGGACTGCTCTGACGTAGTAAGGAGTGGTGGGGTGAGGTTGTTCGAAGCGGGACGGGGCGATGTAGGATAGGGGCGGGGCGGGGTAGGATAGGGGCGGAGCGATGTTCTTGGCGGAACGGTGCGATGTAAGAGGGCGGGGTGGAGCGAAGTTGGCGAGGCGAAGTGGGGCGTGGCGGGGTGAGGTTGTTCTAGGCGGGACGGGTCGATGTAGGGTGGGCGGGGCGGGGCGAGGCGGAGCGATGCGAAGCTATTCTTGGCGGGACGGGGCGATGTAGGAGGGCGTGGCGGAGTGGGGCGGTCTGGAGCATCTCGAGGCGGAGAAGAGGGGAGGGTCGGGGGGGGGGCGAAATTGCGTCGCCGGCAGGTGGTCGCGGCGGCGAGGAGCGCGCCGCATAATAAAAGGACGTCCGGCGGGAGACGCGGGAGACGCGGGCGGGGGCTGCGATGACGGGGCGCGCCGCGGACGCTTGCGGCGGAGAGGCCGACGAATGGCTGCAGGCGCGGAGGCCACGACGTTTCGTTATAGAGAAGTTAACCTAAAAAAAGAACAGATTGACAGGTCGGAAAATAAAACAAACTCATTTTGGACGATTGCTTTTGATTGATAGATTGATAGATTTTTTCGTGTTTCCGGGCTCGTCAACTGCTTTGGTCATTTGTTTCGTAAGTGTGGTGCATGTTTAAGCTCTAATGCAAGCTCTAAGCTCCCGGCCGGGCTCCTGGAATATGTGGTAGTGTAGTGCATGTTAGTGTAAGTGTGTGTGTAAGGAGGAGAGGATAGGACAAGGAAGAGGAAGGAAAGATCGCGCGCGGTCCGTGGCCCGTTTGGTAGGGTACTGCTCCGGCATTCGCCTGGCGTTGATCGGAAAAACCACGGAAAACTACCGATCAGAGCACCCGTCCGCTAGAGTTCTCCTCCAGACACCGACTAAATTCGACCTAGCTGAAAATCTAGTGTCGAAAATCCTGCCGCCGTCAGGACTCGAACCTAGGACCTCCCGGCCAGAGGCGCTGCAGTGATATCAGTTAATGCACTGAGCTACCGCTTCCGGTGCGGCCCTTCTTATAATATTCTCTTTATACTTAGGCACTGCATAGGTTCATACTTTACTGCATACATAGGTTCCTGCTTTAAGAAGCACCTGCGGAAATCGCCATGGCCAGTTCTCCACGTTTGTTACGTAACCTTAAGCTTGCATGTAGCTGGTCCATTTTACTTAATTTTTGATTGATTTTTTTAAAAGTGAATTTTCTATTGTGTTGGAATATTACTATCAGAGAATTAATGCGATAATTAAGGCAAGAATCAAATAATATGTAGGGATTTGAAAGAATTAGACGAGCTAGAGATTTGTTCTTCACACGGATCGGAACGTCTACATTAATTATTTTCGGGAATTCGAAATGTTTAGAATTAATGAATGTTGGTGAAAGATATCAATAGTCTGATGCATTAATCAGGTAACATATGAGAGAGAGTTTCCAGTTTAGTTACTTTACCTTCTACGATCTACAATACACTGTTATAATAATCTCTTACATAGATAAAGGAATGAGTTAGATGGCCTAAAATTGTAGTAATTTTATTTACATTTCCGCACCGCTCTACCCCTTTTGACCCTCTCTCCTCCTAGTCTTGTATTACAACGCCATGCATTGCAGGTTACATACGATTCATAAGTAATTGTATTCAGTTTAAACGAAGTTTTTTTTACTGATGCTTACTCATTCATCATTATATGATTCAGTCTGAGTATCTGCCGTCACCCGATTTTTGACGCAACATTTTGATTACCTCTTAAATAATAATTATGATTTACTTTAGAGAATTAATACTTGTTTCTTAACGAACCTCTAATTATCACGAATACATATAAAATGAATTCAGAACGGGTTTCAAATACTATACATCCTTCTCAGGTTTATTATTAATGTTCTGACGCTTCAAACAAATAGAAAGGATATTTGAATAATCATTTATTTAAAAGTTAATCTTTTGTTGTTCTGAGTAAAGTGAAAGTTAATATTTTTTGTTAGTTAATAATATATGAAACATTAACTGATATTTATTTACATTAATAGATGAATCAATAATGTTTCCAATAAAATGAAATCAGCGATACCTCGAGGTAAATTCCAACTACTCATTTTTCCTCACGAACACTGAATTCAGATCGAAAATAACGAGCATTCTTCGAAAATTAAGCTCGCAACTGTTTCAGAGCTATTATGTTTTGAAGATAATATATTAACACGTTGAGAGCAAAATAGCTTAATTCATGGTTAAGAGTTTCTAGTTAGAAATGAAATTCTAAGAAGCAATCGGGAAGGAAATAAATTAATTTGCCGAAAACCTGACAGCAGAATACGAAACATTCTTAGCGGAGAGAGCAGAAAGAGACCCAAAGTTATCGTGTGTTGTAATTGTGACGTTGAAGCAAGATAAGGATCAGCCGTTCATGTTAAAAGTTTTTAATTACATTTTCGTCAACGGATATGTCATAATCCTGTTTCGTGGCTTTTTAAAACCACGAATTTCTAAACTATCTCTGATAACTTCAGCGTTCAAGTGTCACGTTTGAAACGGAAACAGTTGTCTTATGTGCCACTTCTAGGCAACATTGTCTATAAGTATCTGTTGAGAAGATACACATCAATCAGTTGTGATATCTTCGTAGATAAGTCTTCCCAATCCACGTTTATCTTGCACGATAATGTGACACACCCCTTCCTCTGTCTACGCTTTGAATGCAGGAGTTCATTCTGCATTTTTCCGGTTTAGTTCCATTTTCTCAGACGACGAACCGATTCCTTGGTTCTTCAGATTCCTATGGACCCATGGTTCACATCGGATTACGACTATTGTCCCTGAGAGCGAGAATACAATGGTTTTCTTCTTCCTGTCGAACAAATTCTGAAGTTGAACGAAGGAAATGGTCACACCACACATGTGATACCATTTCCAATCACCTTGATCTTAAGCAGTAAGCAGATAGCTATTGCTCTTGTGCCGCCTTCATCCGTGTTTCTCATATTGGATCAACATTTGGACAGATTGATTGATTGACTGATTTTTTCGCGTTTCCGGGCAAGTCAACTGCTTTGGTCATTAGTCCCGTTAGCATGTTTTTTCTCGGGAGATGGTGGTGATCTTCCCCCGCTGGATGGCGAGATCCGGCGCCGACCTACCTTCAGTTAGTAGGGTTTCCCACTAACCAGGACTCTCCCACTAGCGGGTCACCGCCCTAGCCGGGACGAGCTCTAAGCTCCCGACCGTCTCCCGGAGGTAGTGTAGTGCATGTTAGTGTAAGTGTGTGTGTGTGTGTAAGGGGAGAGGATAGGACAAGGAAGAGGAAGGAAAGATCGCGCGCGGACCGTGGCCCGTTTGGTAGGGTACTGCTCCGGCATTCGCCTGGTGTTGATCGGGGAAACCACGGAAAACTACCGATCAGAGCAGCCGGCCGTAAGAATTCTCCTCCAGACAGCAGCTAAAAAGCTAGTGTCGAAAATCCTGCCGCCGTCAGGCCTCGAACCTAGGACCTCCCGGCCAGAGGTGCTGCAGTGACATCAGTTGATGCACTGAGCTACCGCTCCTGGTAACATTTGGTCAGAATTTACCGTGTTTGATAACACCTTAAGATTGAGTATTTATGAGGTATAGGTTTGGCAGATTCAAATGATGCATCTGAAAGAACTGTGACGTATACTTATATATTTGTGAACTTTATAAAATCAAACATTTTGAAGTTCGAAAAATTTATGAATTTTTATGAAACTTCCCTTCGTGATGATCATTGATGATTGTGAATGTTTCGAGCAGTGTAACAAAATAGGCAAATCCATATTTTATAGATTCTTTTAAAATTTTACCTGTGTATTGCAGGTTTTTTAAACTTAAAATCGATTCAATGGGAGAGACATCAGTCTTCTGTAATGAAAATTCTCATATTGTATTGTTATGTGGAAAACCTTCACAAAACGGTAAGTGTAAAGTTAAGTATGAGTTCTTGCTAGACTGACCGCTCCACTTTAATATTCTGTGCAGTTCGTGCCTTATGTGGTAATGTATTCGACAAAAAAATGGTTAGATGTATAACTTTGTAGCTGTATGCTTACAGGGATTATAACACAAATATAAAAGGAAACTACTGTTCGTTTACCTCGCTTTGCATTAGAATAAAAAAGAAAGCACTTAACTCCTATCATCAACCTTCTAATTTGTCCCTAGGGCGCAAAATAAGTGCAGAACACGGCTACATGTCCGACTACCCGCACATACTCGCAAACGCAAAATAAGAGAGAAAAACGTAACTTGGTCGTAATTAACTCTAATGACGAAAAATGCCACTGAAACGTTAGCGAACGTAGTAGAAGAACCGGGAGAGGTGGCTCGGGCCTCAACTGATGTCACTGCTGTGCCTCTGACCAGGAGGGTCTAGGTTCCAGTCCCGACGGTGGCAGAATTTTCGACACTAGCATGTCAGCTAGGTCGAATTTAGTCCCTGTCTGGAGGAGAATTCTAGAGGTCGGCTGCTCTGATCGGTAGTTTTCCGTGGTTTCTCCGATCAACTCCAGGCGAATGCCGGAGCAGTACCCTACCAAACGGGCCACGGACCGCGCGCGATCTTTCCTTCCTCTTCCTTGTCCTATCCTCTCCCCTTACACACACACACACTTACACTAACATGCACTACACTACCACATATTCCGGGAGACCGGCCAGGAGCTTAGTGCTTGTCCCGGGTGGGGCGGTGCCCCGCTGGTGGGAGAGTTCTGGTTAGGCCGTGTCCTACGTGAGCTACAACCGGCGGCGGCGACAAGCGATAGTTTGCGTCAGCTTGAAGCGGCAAGTTGCGATGCCGCGCGACAGAGCGTGTGATGTCCTTCGTAAGCGACAGGAGGCTGCGACAGCGACAGTCGAAATGTTTCAAAGGAAACATTCAAGATTTTTGTTATGTTCAACAAACTCTCCACAGACGCCAGTTAGTAATAGGCTTAATTCACCCTCAAGAGAAGCCCGTGAAATAAGACAGACTATTTGCAATTATTTCAATAGCCCTGCCGGTTTGGTTACAATAGAAACCTAACCTCATTTACGTCTACAGGAATACTGGTATATAATACATTGTGATGTATGTACTACTCAATATAATTAGCATCTGACAAATTCAAGAAGAAGAAGAAGAAGAAGCATATAAATTAATATAATTTAATCAATATAAAACAAACTTATTTGTTATTTTCAGTGCTTTCGTCACTTCCTTTCACAATACGACTCTCACAATTCTACTATGGTAGTTATTCAATCTCCTGTTCCACAATTCCCGTGTATTTTTCACATCTTCAGATAAACATTCCGTTATATCGCTATTCGACATCTTTGAAATGGGAAATTGAAGACTTAAGCAGCGAAACTATACGCGCGACACAGCGAAAAGCGGCGACAAGTTGCGACAACATGTCGCCGAGATTCAAACGTGTTTCGCCGTGATTCAACAACGAGATTCAAACGTGTTTCGCCGTGATTCAACAACGAGATTCAAACGTGTTTGAATCTCGGCCGCCGCCGCTTGTAGCGCTTTCGTCGCTTCGTCGCGGACGTCGGTGACGCAGGACGGGCCCTTAAGATACTGTGTGTTTGAAATTTGTCGCTTGAAGCTGTCACGTGTCGCTGCCGCAAGATGTAGCTCACGCAGGACACGGCCTTTGGCGGAAACCCCACTAGCCGACGGAAGGTCGGCGCCGGATCTCGCCATCTAGCGGGAGAAGATCACCGCCATCTCCCGAGAAAAAATATGCACTACACTAACGGGACTAATGACCAAAGCAGTTGACGCGACCGGAAACACGAAAAAATCAATCAATCAATTTAAAAAATATTAGTGAATGCAGGTATTTTGTCCCTGTTAAAATATATATTTACATGAGAATCCCTTCCCTAGTAATAAATCTAAAAAATCTAAATAAACCCCTTAGTTGCCCCTATCTCCGCCCCTTGCGCGCGCTGCGCCGGTGCCACGCCGTCATTTGCTTTGGCTTCATCGCCCGTGGGCGCAACGAGCCCTGCGCCACGCAGCGGAGAAAGAATTTGTTGGAGGCGGCGGCGGCGGCGGTTTGGATGCCAGCACTCTCCTCGATTTATGGTCATTAGAAACAGACGGAACCCACGGAAATGCGACTTCCAACTAAGGGGCTCCTGAAAAAGCGAGCCCTATTTTCCTCCCTCGAGGAAGACGTGGTGGCAGGGCGCGGAGGCCGCCTGGCATGGGCCGGCTGCTGCGGCGTGGAGGGTGGGGTGGGGGTGGGACAGTGCGGCAGTTGGCGCGGGGATGGAGAGAAAGTGGTGTGTCCGGGATGAAGCAGAAGAAGACACAGTGTGTCCACAAGGGTTAAAATTGCTTTGAAACGATTCAAGGCGTTGCGATTTCCAACGAAACTGGTACAACAATACAGTATTGTTGGCAATGACAACGCCTTGAATAATTTCAACTATGTAAATGACAACGACAATGAGGAGACACAGTGTAGACACAGTGTCAAGGCTTAAGTGTCAAAGCTTAAAGTTGCTTTGAAATGATTCAAGGCGTTGTGATTCCCATCAAAACTGGTACAACAATACAGTATTGTTGGCAATGACAACACCTTCAATATTTAAACTATGTAAATGTCAACGACAATGAGGAGACACAGTGTGTCCACAAGGGTTAAAGTTGCTTTGAAATGATTCAAGGCGTTGTCATTCCCAACGAAACTGGTACAACAATACAGTATTTTTGGTAATGACAATGTCTTGGATAAATTTCAACTATGTAAATGCCAACGACAATGAGGAGACAGTGTGTCCACAAGGCTTAAAGTTGCTTTGAAATGATTCAAGGCGTTGTCATTCCCAACGAAACCGGTACAACAATACAGTATTTTTGGCAATGACAACGCCTTGAATAATTTCAACTCTGTAAATGCCAACGACAATGAGAAGACACAGTGTGTCCACAAGGCTTAAAGTTGCTTTGAAATGATTCGAGGCGTTGTCATTTCCAACGAAACTGGTACAACAATACAGTATTGTTGGCAGTGACAACGCCTTGAATAATTTCAACTATGGAAAAGCCAACGACAATTCACAGCTAAACCAATAGTTACTTTGATTAAAAATAAATATCGTACTTAAGGTAAATGCAATTAAACAATGAAGTAAAAGTAATAAGCTAACGAATTATTTATTATGTAACAATGAAAACAGTGTTAATAATATATAATGTAAAGCATAAAATAATTCAATAAAATAAATGTCGAGAATTATTCCCAGTTTTACTGCCTCCTTACAAGGTGTAGTCAGCAATACCTGTCTAGTTAGTTATCAATCCTTATCGCAGGTTGAATTTATAGTTAACATGACGTCAGTAAGTGTGGACATAATTTGTCTTATAATTCAGTTTAAGTAAGAAGTGAAATATGACTGCCCTCTAGAGCCCTTAATATACAGGTATAAAATTTAAAAAATCTAGGGCATGTGAAAAGGGGTGAAAGATAACCTTTCGTCATTAAAGAACATACTGATCAATTTGATATATGTGTAACCATTTACCTCTGTGCGGGATGCCACTGAACTGCCTCTGACCTGGAGGTTCTAGTGTTCGAGTCCCGATGGTGGGAGGTTTTTCAACACTAGCTAGATAAGTGAGTCGAAATCAGTCGATGCCAGGAGGAGAATTCCAGAGGCCAGCTGCTGTATCAGTAGTTTTCAGTGGTTTCTCCGATCAACACCAGGCGAATGCAGTACCCTAACAAACGGGCCACGGACAGCGCACGATCTTTCCTACCTGTTCCTTGTCCTATCGAGACCCTTACACCTACTTACACTAACATGAACTACACTACCACACTTGTCGGAAGACCCGTCGGGAGTTTTGAGCTTGTCCCGGCTTGGGCGGTGCACTGCTGGTGGGAGATACCTAGACGAGCGAGCTACGTGTAGGTTGGCGCGGGATCTCACCATCTAGTGAAGGATGATTATCGCCATCTCTCATGATGCACATATGCACTACACTTATAAGGCTAGTGACTAATAGCTGTTGACGCGCCCAGAAACACAAAATAATCAATCAATGAAGGTCCCTACTTGGTAGGAAACTCATTATGGTATTTACATCCTGTATTGACAGTAGTTCATGCAATTAGTTTATAATGTTAAGGTTTATAGCTTTAATATATGTGTTTTGAAAACCAGCGATGTTAAGAGCGAGTTTTCAAATTTATACGATTGCAGTAAAAAAAACATATAAACAAGTTGTATACGCTGTTTTTTGTATAACAGTATTATAAATTTATAAGAGAAATAAACTTAATTTTGCGAAACAACTTTAAATGGCCCTCTCGGGTATTTGAAATCTGTGAGAGTAAACGTTCGTCGGCCATTCCGTTTGCTGCTACCACCCCAGGATTCTCTCGCTGCGATTGGCTGAATGTGTGATGACGCCATCATTCGTGCCGTAAAATACTAATACGTCATCATTGATACCGTAAAATTCCTTTGTAAGAACTAGTTTTTGCTGTAGAAAAGTTTATAATGCTGGTTCACAAAACACATTTTTGAGTTGATCGAATTTAAATGATCGAAAAAACGAAAACAATGACGACCTTTTCGTAACGAAAGTATTGGATATAACGCGCGTTCTTACAACCGGTGTTTGCGCCCGTTTGGGAGCACTGCCGGCGGCAGTGGCGGAGCGGGGCGGTCGCGCCGGAGGATCGGAGGAGGCGGCGCGGGAGCGGCACGGCGACAAGGTGACTGATTAAGCGGCGCGCCGGCGGCGGCAGATGGAGGCCGGGGGCGGGGGCGGGGCAGGGTGGGAGGGTCGGTAAGGGGGGAAGGGAAAGAAAGGGGCGGGCGGGGGCAGCGGGGCTGGGCTGAGCGTTGCTGGACTTGGCGGGGCGGCACGGGGAGGGACGGGGAGAGGCGGGGAAGGGGTGGGACAGGGCGGGAAGGGGCGGAATGGAGAGGGCGGGGCAGGGGCGGGCCGGGGCCCGGGGCCCGGGCGGGGCGGGCCGGGGCGGGCCGGGGCGGGCCGGGACCAGGGCAGGCAGGGTGGCGGGGCGTGGCGGGGCGGGGGAGGGAGCAGGGCAGGGCGGGGGGGGAGGGGCGGGGCCGGGCGGTCTCCCTGCGGGCGGAAGACGTCGCTTCGCGTGACGGGCGGCCCGCACGGGCTTTCTTTGCCCCGAGGAGCGAAAGGGTGCGACGTGGAGCAGACGCTAGGTCGCCTTGCATGCCGATTGCGCACGTGCTCCGCTGCTCGTGGCTTCTGCATAGGTTGCGGTGCGCACGACGTTATCCGGTGCTCCGGGGACAAGATTTAACAGCATTGTTCCTCTGTGATTATTCACGCCTTAATCTCTCTGGGTTCATTTTTTTATTGATTGATTTTTTCGTGTTTCCGGGCGCGTCAACTGCTTTGGTCGATAGTCCCATTAGTGTAGTGCATGTTTTTTCTCTCAGGTGATGGCGGTGATCTTTCCCCGCTGGATGGCGAAATCCGGCGCCGACCTACCGTCGGCTAGTGGGGTTTCCCCCTAACCAGGACTCTCCCACCAGCGGGGCACCGCCCCAGCCGGGACAAGCTCTCAGCTCCCGACCGGTCTCCCGGGATATGTGGTAGTGTAGTGCATGTTAGTGTAAGTGTGTGTAATGGGAGAGGAAAGGACAAGGAATGGGAAGGATAGATCGCGCGCGGTCCGTGGCCCGTTTGATAGGGTACTGCTCCGGCATTCGCCTGGTGTTGATCGGAGAAACCACGGAAAACTACCGATCAGAGCATCCGGCCGCTAGAATTCTCCTCCAGACAGCGACTGAATTCGACCTAGCTGAAAAGCTAGTGTCGAAAATCCAGCCGCCGTCAGGACTTGAACCTAGAACCTACCGGTCAGCGGCGCTGTATGTCTGGGTTCGTACTGCCTCTTTATAATGTGAGTGACTAATCATTATACTTCAACGTTCTATGTCAATTTTCTTCTTTTAAAAGATTGGCAAAAAAGACAATATGTTTTAACGCTGTTGCATATATTTGATGTAGCAATGTGCACGATTCCGTGATTCCATTATGCATCCAATATTTCATCTCATTGTCGCTGTTAATTCATTGTAAGGACCTCTATATTTTTTTCTTTTTATGATTCACATATAGTTATTATTCCAATTCTGTAAGCAATGAGAAGAACGTAGATAAAGAGCGAAAGACTTTACGATGTGGAGAAAGGAAATGACAGACAAGAAAGTCAAAGATGAGAATTTTAAGTATCTGGACAATTTGACCCGTTTGGCTACGAGAATAGAAACGGATTTTGGTGAAAGTAGAAATCGCGTCCTTAATTAAATTGTAGATATAGATTAAGATGCACTCATCGCTCTGGGGTGGTATAAATAACTTTTGAGAGGCAGTTGACAGAAAACGAATAGAATGGTAGATAAAATATAAAAGAAAAGGTGAAATATAATTTTTAATGAGGTAGAAATTGTGAGACTAGACTTAAGAGCTAAACTGAAGTAGTTACAACCTTCCGAGTAATCTGAAGCTTCGTTCGGAGAAATATTGTATTTGTAACGAATATGCGGAAGAAAACAAGATTATAAATCACGGAATGCGGATGAAGAAGGCTGAAAGGAAACAGAACCCTGCGGGATCACATTACTAGCCAATTTTATATTATCTGAACTGCTTTATTTGATCAAAAATATAAGGGATTAAAAAGGTTAGTATTGATTGTAGATTTATAACAATTTTAAAGAACAATTGGTAAAAATTTATATTTTCACTGATAAGAAATATTTTGGAAGTCAGTCGGGTGTAAAGGGAAGGTAAAGCAGGAACAGTAAAATAATACGAGGAAAAATAATGAGGAATACGGAAGAAGAGCTCCAGGGAACACGAAGATGAAAAAAGATCGAAACAGTCTTTAGAGCTATCCTCCTTGAAAGTTAATGTCGAATCGTGTTTAGTTCGTGCACCTTGTATACTCTAGTAACGAAATTGTATTGTTAAACGAGTTCTAGTAGACAGAACGAAGCATAGGCAAAGAACACAATGAGAAATGAAAAACAATGCGTGATCTGATTTTAGGACTTGACAACTTCTGTAATGTCGTGGCAAATTACATTGAGTGAAAATACAAATTTTGTTGAAGTTTTGAGGAACTACTAAACTGTAGAGTTATTGAGTGTGGTATTTTAGTAAAAACCTTTATAGCTCATAAATGCACTAAGAGCTCGTGGAAAGCAGCTCGTTACACAGAGATGATATACCAAGAAAATTAAAATAAATGAAAGAAATAGGAATGCGAAAGAAGCGAGAAGAACGACATGGCACGGAGATGAAAACCAGGTCGAAGAAGACCTATAGCCATCCACCTTGCGAGTTAATCCCGAGCAGTGTTCCGTTCGAGGAAGTGCTGTAAGCGACGGGTCGCCCCCGTGGCGGGGAGATTGGCTGCGGCGGAGGTCGCGCGGGGGCTGAGGCGGGGCGGAGCGGGCGGGGTGGGGTGGGGTGGGGGCGGGGGGGGCGGGGCGGGGAGGGGCGGGGCGGGGGTGGGGTGGGGCGGGGCGGGCGGGTTGGGCGGGGCTGGGCGGGGCTGGGCGGCTGGGCGGCTGGGCTGGGCTGGGCTGGGCGGGCTGGGCGGGCTGGGCTGGGCTGGCTGGGCGGCGGGCGGGGCGGGGCGGGGCGGCGGGGCGGGCCGGGTGGGATGGGGGCGGGCGGGGCTGGCTGGGCGGGGTTGGCGGGGCGGAGGGCGGGGAGAGGAGGGGCGGGGCGGGGCGGGGCGGGGCGGGGAGAGGAGGGGCGGGGCGGGGCGGGGCGGGGCGGGGCGGGGCGGGGCGGGGCGGGGCGGGGAATCGGGTGCCAGGGGGCGCTTCCTTATCGTGCATTCGCGGCCGGTGCCAATGCATAGAGAACAGGAGCCGCGTTATTGGCTTTCGCAACGGCGCCTCTCGGATCAGGCTGCGCGTTCCGCGGGGGCTGCAGTGCCCTTCTCGCCCCGCCCCCCGCCCCCTGCCACGCCCCCCTGACCCCCCTTCCACGGAGCCATCCGTCCTGCCAGGAGTTCGTGAGAGTCGACCGCTCCGAGTGGCTGTTGTGGACTTTGCCGCATTGGAGGGGACGACTGCTGAGTTGTGAGTTGGAGTTACTCGCATGGATGCTTTCATTTTGGAGGAACGTAACCGTCAGATTAAATTTTCAAGAAGTCATTTGTTTCAACAGTAATTGGATATGATACGGTGGAAATTAATTACAATGATAAAAAATTCACAGGAAAAATAAAATATACTAAAAAAATTTTTATAAATAATAATAATTTGGAGAAATAATAAGATGATCATGAAGCAATGAAACTAGTGACTTATGTAATATGAACCCGGACTGGTTTTTACGCAATTAGTGAACAATATCGCACTTGTATTCCACACAACACATTCTTACCAATTTTCCTTCTTCCTTACTACTAAACATCCCATTACACTTCATAACTTTGTTTGTACGGACATAATTATTTTACACAACAAAACTGGTAACTATGCATTAATATCATTGATAAAATTAAAATTATTTTCCTTTTTAATTCTCAGACTAGTCTCTCCAATATAAAGACTTATACTGAAGAAAATATTTTACTTCGCACTTGAACTAGTCTACCGATTTTAATTGTTTAACGTCCTCTGGTAATGTTTTGTAAAATAGTGTTCATGTAAATTAATTTTATAGTGAGCTGTTGATTCTGACACCACATTATATTCATAATTCCATTCAATGATTGTTCAGTTTGTGAATGAAACTTCCCGAAAATCCATTCCTTGTAGTAGAAAAGATGTGTAACAGTCATAAATAATTAAAATTAGATAAATTAGACCGTATCTTCTTGACTGAAGAGTATTTATAAAGGGAACAAAATCTCTAAAATATACATTTTATTACAAAAGCAAATGCGAATGAAACACACACAAACACACACACACACACACACACACACACTTGTTAGACCGAGGTTTCTAAGAAATCGGCTCTAAAGCCGCATCATGATAGCTTCCTAATCTTCGGTTACAGTGGTGATTTACCTAACAATCTGACGTTTTTCATTGCGCCGCGAACATCGTAATCTGCGTGCAAGGTTGGGGGAATTGCGAAGATAGTCGAAAACATCCTTCATGAAGTAATATTAATATCAACGCGAACTGTTTCACGAATAGTCATCAAGTGATTTCAATATGTTCGAACCATTGTTTAAAACCACGAATGGATATGCACTAGCTTTTATGATGTTAAAGAGCTGAAGTTGTTATCCAAAATGAGGTAGTAATTCTGATATCATTTATTTTTTGTAATTGTAAATAAAATTCTCCATCATTTGTGTAATATAAAACGTTAATTTTTCAAATTGTTTTTTTACACAATCTCGCAAGTTTAATAATATCTTCATGAAAATATTGAAATATTTCTGTTCACATCAATGAGTTATATTGGAATCTCCCACATCGTGAATTTATTACGGACTGTGCATATAAAACGGTTTCCATTGTAACTTTGTGGTTATTCTATTCGTCGAAATAGTCACGTTGAAAGGTAAGTTTTCAAAAAAATAGATATGAAATTTATCATACATATTTATGTGCATTTACATATGAATACATTTTATATATCACTTCATTTACTTTTTATTAGATCATGCAATTGTTTTGAGCGTGCTACAAGTTCAGTTAAGATAGAAATACTTGAGGAGGCGGAATAAATCATATTCCTACGCATTTCAGAAATAATATTTTAAATTTCTTTAATTGCAGTGACAATGGATCCCTCAATTAAATTTTTTTGTTATCAATGTTTAATTATAACTGAAGTAACATAATGTCTAGATGTTCTGATATTAACTCTTCTTTTTTCTTTAATATTGGATGTCTTCCAAACGAACCTTCGAAGGAAAAGTAACTAAATCGAAAAGTGACCAAAAAAACCTACATTATTGCTATTCTAATAGATCATATCCAGAAATCATGAGTCTAATTGTGTGTTCTTCCTGGAATGCGTAAAAAGTGGAAGTGTGTATTTTTACTTCGATCGTTTCCAACGCCAACTGTGATAACTTTTATCGGATTTTGCTTTCCCACTCGCGCTATGTAATGTCACTTTGGATCTCCCCGAACGCCCGTGATCACCTGCCGGTTTCCCAGACGAAACAGCGGCTCTCAGCTACTCGTACATTAGACTGAATTGCGATCGATGGGACAGTACTGTGAAGTTCGGTGATGTCAAGTCAGAAGTCCGAATATTCAACCGGTTTGAAAGGCAGGAACAGTTTCAGGTATTCGACTAGATACAATTCAGCGAAGTATAATGGGAAAAAGTTGCGAAGAAGTGAGATTTAATGCATGAATGAATGTAAAAATAATTAAGTCATATTTACATTCCTGCAACTTATTTAATTTTTTGAAACATGGTACAAGTGTGCAGTTTGTATAAACGTTACCCATTTTTATACCGAATTTTTTTTTTCAGTTGATCATGCGAAATTCCATTTGGGATCAAGAGGTGTTAAAATCCGCTTCCCATGCCCCTAATATAATCCGAGTTCCCAGAATAGTGTGCTGCGAAATTCAAAAATCCTGCATTGTGCTCGTACTCGTGGAAATAGTTTTATTCAAAACTTCAAGACTCAGTAAAACGAGAAAATCTGCAGCGCGTTTTAGCTTCAGAAATCGTACGCTCTACTGATTTAAGGACAATTGTTTTATCTTGCGCATAAAAATAGTTTTAAAACATGCTAAAGGAAACTGTAAATGCAGATTTTAAAAAAATTAAAAATATATCTTATGTTTACTGCAAATTATCATAAGTAATATCATGTGTGTGATAGACGGTAAATTCATGACTCGCGTAGTGAGGAGCCCGACCCAAGCATTGTATGGGGAGATTACCGTGTGAGTCAACTGCGTTCTGGCGGTACCCAGGCACCAGCCCAAAGGCCAAAGTAAAATAACGTAAATTATACATGCAATAGTAAAAATACATAATGTAATTGGGTTATCAACACATGAAGGCTGATTTTTATTAATAGACATACTCTTCAGAGAAACCATATTGTATTCTTCAACAAGAATAAATTTTCAGCATTACCTACTCCTTTATGGATGGGACGTCGGCCCACATAAGTAATATAAGTGTGAAGAACATGGGAGTCGGGCATCAATAAATCTCTGTGTTCAGAATTTCAAAAAGATTTAAGATTAGTTTGCACGAAGTCCGGCACATCGTAATAATAATTTCCAAAGATTTTGCAGTCGTTTCAAATCGGCTATGCCCAGCGTGGTTCATATTCTATTAAAGATTCTATTAAACATTGATGGTTTAAATTAGTTACAGTACATCTACTTTAAGAGTAAAAGGAAGTTCAGAGGCGAACACAAGGTATTAGTTTCAATTATTTAATCATAAACGAAGAATATTGCTAAAAAGCATTATTAATATTAAAACACTTCAATAACGATTAGAATGTTACAATGCTATATTGTTAACCTCCAATACTTCTCGCGTGCGCTTTCCCCACGCTGCATTGCCGCAATCGGCCTCTGCCTTCCGGGCGCCCGTTTCTACCGGAGAACTGCGTGTGGTCAGGCCGTGAATACGGCCGCTCTGGAAATTGCGGAATTTCGGGGCAACGCATGAAAGAAGGCGTGCGGCGACGGCGTGAAAGGTCGACCACGACGACGTGACCCGCACAGTCCATTTTCGTTCCCCGCCCCCGCCCCTGCCCCAACAACACTGGCCGAGCACGTTGGCCGCTCCTGCTTTCTTCCATTTCGCCCCGCCCTCTCCCCGCCCTTCTCCGCTCGCGATCCGCCCTCGCCCCGCCCTCGCCCCGCCCTCGCCCCGCCCTCGCCCCGCCCTCGCCCCGCTCTCGCCCCGCTCTCGCCCCGCTCTCGCCCCGCTCTCGCCCCGCTCTCGCCCCGCTCTCGCCCCGCTCTCGCCCCGCTCTCGCCCCGCTCTCGCCCCGCTCTCGCCCTCGCCCCGCCCTCGCCCCGCGCCACCCGCCCTCGCCCCGCCCTCGCCCCGCCCTCTCTCGGCCGCCCTCTCCGCCTCTCTCGGCCCGCCCTCTCTCGACCCGCCCTCTCTCGACCCGCCCTCTCTCGACCCGCCCTTTCTCGACCCGCCCTCTCTCCGCCACGCCCTGCCCTCGCCGATGCCGTCACTATCATTGATGCTCACTCATTGACCCTGGTCATACTCCTAGTCCGCCCTAGTCACAGCTCTCAACCCGTCATCGCTCTCAACCTCATCCGTATCTCACCTCCGTCACTGCTTCCGTCGCCGTCGCATGCACTCCCTCCCTCTCCCCAGCCTTCCTTTCCAGTGCCCACCCCCGACCCCACCCACATCTCCTCCGCCGTCCTCGCCTTTCCCCTCACCTTCGCGTCAGCCCTCAATCCCCTTTCGACCCCGACCTCCCCCTCCCCCCCTCCACCGACCATGCCATCACGATCCCGCCTCCGCCCTAACCGCCGTCCTCGTCACCGTCACCGCCCGCTTCCTTGTTCTCGCTCCCAACCCCCTCCCCTTACAACTCACCCTCTCCCGGGCGGTCTCTCCGACTCAACCCCTCTTGACCGTGCGGTTTTATGGAAGTTCCGTGCTGCAGTTGCACAACCGCAGTCGTGAGGCTCGATCTGGCGCCACATCCAAGAGTCTTCCCTCATTATATAATGCTTAAACAGTGTTCGTCCAAAACGTTTTGTTCATTATAATACAGTGAACGGAAGTACATCCGTTCATATTGGCCGTGTATATATATATTTTCAATTAAATAATTGTAGGCACTCTAGAATACACAGAATGTGGTTCATTTAGCAAAACAATTTTAGATCTATTCGTTGTTTTGCGCTTTATGGAGGCTACATCGCACGTGATTTTTCAGCATTTCAACTTCAAAAAGATAAAATTACATTTCCACCGTAACGAGTTTTTACTCGTTACTTTCGTAACGAAATTACAGAACGCTGTGTTGAACTAGCTATATTATGAATATTTACTTTAATTTTCATGTAACTAAGTCTAGTTGTGCTAATCATATTATTATTGTTATTGCTGTTATGATTATAATTTTTATTCAGATAACTACGTACTTTGCATAAAAATATAGAGGAATCACCAAATTCGATATGACTGACTGTCAAGCAGTTGTTTCAACTAAGGGCAACTGAAAACACAACTCCAAATATTAAAATTCACGCTTTCCTTTTCTAAAGGACATCGGGAGGGAAGGACTAATTCTGTGACTGAACACGATTGATGAGGATGGATACCACGTGACCCAAGTCCGAAACGTCATGATTAATATTTTTATGATTATTTATGATTAGATCAACAAAAACTTCATTGTATGTTTTGTATATTGCAATGACTGAATTTTAGGAAAGCAAATTACCAATACAATATATTAGAATTAATGTTATTAATTTTACATTTATTTGCACAATGTTTATTCACTGTTAATATCAGATTGATTTCCATATTTCAATAATATGCAGAAGTTATAGAGTAAATAATTTGTTTCTAGGTATATAATTGATATCTTGAAAAAGCTTCAGTCGTCATAAAAAATATATCGATTGGACTATTGATTGTTGATTGATTGTTGTTGATCCCGGGCGCGTCAACTACTAGGGTCATTAGTCCCGTACGTGTAGTGTATGCTTTTTTCTCGGGAGGTGACAGTGATCTTCCCCCGCTGGATGGAGAGATCCAGTGCAGACCTACTGTCGGCTAGAGGGGTTTTCACTAACCAGGTATCTCCCTCCAGCAGGGCACCGCCCCAGCCGGGACAAGCTCTAAGTACTCGACCGGTCTCCCGAAATGTGTGGTAGAGTAGTGCATGTTAGTGGTAGTGTGTGTACGTAAGAGGAGAGGACAGAGAGAGGAAGAGGTAGGAAAGATCGCACGCGGACCGTGGCCCGTTTGTTAAGTTCCTGCTCCGGCATTCGCCTGGTGTTGGTCGGAGAAACCACGGAAAACTACCGATCAGAGCAGCTGGGCTCTAGAGTTCTCCTCCAGACAGTGACTGAAGTCGACCTAGCTGACAAGCTAGGTCGAATAACAGTAGACATACAGTGGTCTTCAACTTATCTATCACCATGTCTCTCTTTCTTCTGATTTGTGAAACGATGGAAAGGGTTACTTAAGTTCAGGAGGCGTGATGGTTAATTTATATTTCACTGATTTTGTGTTCAGTTTAAGGTTAACAAATACAGTTGGAGGAATATATCTCCTGTCGACTGATAATGTAAGAATTGATATTTTATCGCAGAATGACAACTTTCTTATGCTTTCGACCCAAATGTTTAATTACATTCAAAGTAGTTTGCACTTTCGTATTCTCTTTATATTATGAAATGTTATTGAATTTTTACGTTACGTTCAGAACAACGATCATGTTTCGCAAGGAAATAACTTCATATCGTGCCAGTATTACAACATTATGAGACCCCCCATCGTCGCCAGTAAGACGTACTTTATATCATGGTCATGAGGCAATTCTGTTTACCTCAAAGTAGATTTCTCATGTTTTCGACAGCCTTTCTTTCCTTTATACCAGCAATTGCGTGGTGTCGAGCATATTAACCATTCCTCTTACTGGGCTCTCCATTAAGACCCTCCACTGATGCAATGCTCGTACGTACGCGGTGCACCCAACCGGCCATTACGCTGATGGAAGGCTATCGACACGCCGCGCCGCTAAGTTGTAACGCCGCACACTGGTTCAATCGGACATAAACCTGGTCATAATTGCACATGCGAGTGGATTTGCGTAAAAATAGGTATCAAGGTTCAATCGGACATAAACCTGGTCATAATTGCACATGCGAGTGGATTTGCGTAAAAATAGGTATCAAGGTTCAATCGGACATAAAACCTGGTCATAATTGCAAATGCGAGTGGATTTGCGTAAAAATAGGTATCAAGGTTCAATCGGACATAAAACCTGGTCATAATTGCACATGCGAGTGGATTTGCGTAAAAATAGGTATCAAGGTTCAATCGGACATAAACCTGGTCATAATTGTACATGCGAGTGGATTTGCGTAAAAATAGGTATCAAGGTTCAATCGGACCTAAAACCTGGTCATAATTGCAAATGCGAGTGGATTTGCGTAAAAATAGGTATCAAGGTTCAATCGGACCTAAAACCTCGTCATAATTGCAAATGCGAATGGTTTTGCGTAAAAATGGGTGTAATTGGGTTTTTGAGTTCGCTGAATTTGAATATCATAAATAAATTTCAAAATATAAAAATATGGGGTTCTCGACATCATTGATTTCGAATATCATAATGAAATTTCAAAATTCAAAATGCCGGTTTGGAAATGGCTAACTGACTCATAAACATAATATGTGCAGTAATATGGATACAATAGTTCTCGCGGTCGCGGGTGAATATTGTTATTTCAAAAATTTATATCAGTAATTTTCTTATTAAAAGTAATTGTAAGAAGGAGAAATCGAAAAAATATACAGAAAAAATAATTCCCTTTGGCGTAGAAGGCAATTCCGGGATATCTAGTGTTAAACAAAAAGGTGCAGATATGTGCAGCTAAATGTGTGTTATTCTGATTAAGGGCACTCTACTTGATAAGTAAAAAAATGATTGAGGCAGGAATACCCAGGACAAAAAAATTAATCCACAATATACGTGACTAACATTGTTACGCTTTATACGTTAGAATTCAGGCGCATTATACATAAAATTATTTGACACTTTTTCTTAAACATATACCTAACTTATAGTGAAAAGTGTTTTCTATTCGGAAATACAAAAAAATTCTACAAAACTATTTTAACACTTTTTTTAAATTTCACAAACATTGTTGACAAGACTCAATGAATTCGAGTGTTTCGAGCAACGGAAACTTTACGAGACCGCGAGGAAGACAAAAATGATTGAAATAGCTTTCTGGAGCTGAAAAACTGTGCTCCAATGTCTTCCGAACGCCTTTTTGCTAAGTCATAATTCCGAACGCGCACTTTGAATTTTGCCATTATGGCCAGGTTTTGGACCCGATTCAACCAGTGTGCGCCGTCTAGAAATCACCAAGCTCACCAGTACTGGAGGCACCCTCGGTCTCAGGCCGCCCGCGCCCCGCCCCCACCCCCGCCCCTGCCCCTGCTACTGAGCTCCACCCCTTCCCACCCGCCCCCGCCCGTATCGATTCGTTTCATAAAAATCCATAGAGCTCCGGGGACATACCCGCGCGGCGGGGGGCCGTGCAGTGCGTGCAGGCGGCACGCATCAAGAAGGCGCCAAGGCGAGGATTTGTGGAGAAGTCCCCAGAAGTGCGTTAGTCGACGGATGTGACTGCGTTGACGTAACGCATTTCTGGGACTGGTAAGTGTCGTTCACCACATCGAGAAATTCCCAGAAATGCACTTCGTCAACGCATGTGACTTCGTTGACGTCACGCATTTCTGGGAATTTCTCTGTGTAATGAAGGACAGTTTGGAGGTACCTCGAACCTTTTTAATATGAATTCTCCAGAAACATACTTGAAAGCTCAAAAGTTTGTCTTTTCACTGAGAATTTTTTTAAATTTTTAACGTGCAACAGGAAGGTACCAACGTGCTATTTGTGAAGAGAAAGGTCCGAAATTTGGTAATTTGTTTCTAATCCTTCAAACATTACGGTTCTCTTTAATCTGTGTTCTCCGAGAACTCACATACACCCTGGCAAACTGAAAAGTTTTATATTTTACAGTATATTTACTCATATTTTTTGTTAGAACCAGAAAGGTTCCAAGGAGAGATTATATGAAGGAGTTACGTAAAATGCGTAACGTCAGTGGAGTCTGTCTTGTGGCAAAAGATAAGCCATTTTTTAATTGTATGAGTTTGGATTCCTGTAGAACATCAATACCCTTATTAATCTGTAGCTTCCAGAATTAACTGTCAAGGTCAACTGTTTTGTTTCTTCACAGAACATGTAAACATAATTTTTTTTGACAAATTGTTAGTAGCATTACTTCAATAGTTTATGTTGTGTGGTAGGATGATGTCTTTGACGTTTTTAATACAGTTAAATAACTTTGTTCGTTTGGGTAAATAACTAATCAATGAATCAATTATTTCGAGAAAAATAATTTTGTAATTTAAAGTTCTGAGAGAACGGTTGCTGATGGCAATAAATCTACAGGCAAAGTGAAGGAAGAAATAAACTTGATGAAATTATTTGCTTAGGGTACAGACAAACAGGACATGAATCGATGTGGAAATATCAAAATCATATAAAGACATGAACCGAAACACACGTGGCGCGGCGTGTCTAAAGTTGGAACAGTCTAATTTGTTTTTCCAATCAAATTGAGGCGACCAACATAATAAATTGTGAATTTCTGATCAGCGAAGTCTTTCCTAGAATCCGTATTTGGCGTTTTAAACAAAAAGCACCACATAAACGGAGGTGTCATCAACAAAAAGTGGGAAGAGGTAGCACGGGATGTCAAAGATGGCTGTTGTCATACCTACCGTAAAAAAATAATTTCATTCCTTCAACGGAACGGAAAATAAGTGATGATATTCCTTATATTCTTCTCTCGTTGTTCATATTCATCCCATTCCCCTTTGTCTTCATTCACCGCACTACCTCGTCCATGTCTGAAACTTGTTCATTTTAATCATTAATTCACACAATTAAACAAAACGCGGCGACAGCGTGCACCGCACCGGGCCCTGTCCCGTCGCGTTTCGTTTCGTTTCGTTTCGTTTCGTTTCGTTGCGATGCGTTGCGTTGCGTTGCGTCGCGTCGCGTTGCGTTGCGTTGCGTTCTGTGTGCACCCTAAGGAGGTAGAGAGAATAATTATAATGGCGCGCATAGAGCCGTACAGTGTAAGTGACTGACTTACAAACGTTTTTATGATAAGAATTTTCAATGTGCATTTTTACATTCCGGAGTAATGCAAGGTCGTTGAAATTTTCTTTGTTATTGAATTTAGCGTATATTTGACTTCATGTTTCGTCTCCCTGAGTGAAACTATATGGAATTGTACAAATTGTGGAGAGTTTCACAATTTACAATTACAGACTGAGAGGTCTATGCGATTCTTAAACAAAAGTGTAGTAGTAGCGATTTGATCACACGGTTCGATGCTGTACATTCTGAAGTGCTAACAATTATTGGTAACAAAACTGTACAAACTATTAGTGAAGAATTTTCATACCTTGATGCTGGAAACAAATTTTATCGAATGTATTATCTTATAGATATTTGTATTTGGACTTGTTATGATGATATCTCCAATTTTGTCAACGCGCTATTTAAGAATGGTATATAGTAACTGCCATGACACGATATTTAAATCATATCTTGAGATATCCTTTCAATTTTTAGACAATCAAATTGAAACAATTAAAACTTGTTGGAAACAAGTGGTGCTACAACAGCATATTCTTTCTCGCATTATTTCCTGCACGTTATAGAGGCAACCAAGGATAATTTCATATATAAATTGAACAACCAGAAGTAAAGGTCATCCAATACATCGCATTATGAATGCATTCGAACGGACGATATCATTACCTCATACATATCTCGTACATTCTTCCCAATTTTAATAAAATTGAATATACGTGAACGTAGTGATCATCGAATGTAGTGAAAGTAGAGATCATTGAAACACAAACATTAATTAAATAAAACTTCCTCATACTATCTCTTTCAATATATCACCATTCAACAATGAACTTGCATTGTTGTCAAAAATCCATCCTTGCATTGTTGCCCGACGCAGTGTCTTAAAATAGATAAACCTGTGCAATGTATATTATTTAGGTATTTCACCTGAATGATATTTTGATTGTTTTTACAATACCAAATAATGGTTGTATGATTTTTGTTCTGTTTTTCATAGTTGAAACATTGTATCATTATTGAATCTGAAAATGTCAATGAATAAGTTTACAAAACGTTATTTTAACATAACCTACTTTTGCAATTCAACTCAACGAATATACTGATTTTTTCCTACAAGTTTTGAATCAATTGTTATCAATTTGAATGTATAAAAATTGAAAGGATACCTCAACACATGATTTGCATAATATGAAGGTCATTATTCACGAGAACTAGACACTGTAAATTTTACAAACGTTCTTTTGATTAGCTTCGCCGCCATTTGGTTCGCTTAACGCAAAGCCCTTAGAGGCGTGACGTTGCGTGTTCTCTTGGAAGGAGGCCAAATTTATGAGCCCCATTCCTTTGTGGAGAAAACATCAACAGCGTACGCAAAGAGTAACTCCTCATTTGACATCCAACGAAGGCACCGTACATAAACAGTGACGTCCTCTTCTCTGTTAAACTGCGGGATTCGAGAAACGTAAACCAGCTCTCAACGGAGCGGGAGAGCGACCATCTGCGCTGCAGACAACAAAAGACTGGTGGAGAGGGCGGGCCGTGGTCGAGGGAGGGGAGTGGTGGCGGGATGGGGGAGGAGTCGGAGCAGGGACGGGAAAGAGTTCGAGGCCAGAGATGGAGGCGGAGGTTGGGCAGTTGCGGGGCCGGGTGTGGAAACGGGGTGGGGGCGAGAAAGAGTCCGAGGCCATGGTGGAGGCAGGTGTTGGAGGGTGAGTGGAGCGGGGGCGAGAAAGAGTCAACCGGAGGCAGGGGTTGGGCAGTTGCAGGGCCAGGTGTGGAGACGGGCAGGGGCGAGAAAGAGACAGAGGTCAGAGGCGGAAGCATAGGGCAGGGGCATGGGTCAGGGGCATGGGTCAGGGGCATGGGTCAGGGGCATGGGTCAGGGGCATGAGATGGGGCAATTGCGGGGACGGGTGTGGAGACGGGGCAGGGAGGCAGGGGTTGGGCAGTTGCGGGGTTGGGTGTGGAGACGGGGCGGGGGCGAGAAAGAGACAGAGGTCAGAGGCGGAGGCATGGGGCAGGGGCATGGGATGGGGCAGTTGCGGGGTCGGGTGTGGAGACGGGGCGGGGACGAGAAAGAAACAGTAGCCAGGGGTGGGGGCTGGCATTGGGCAGTTGCGGGGGCGCGTATGGAGACGGGTCGGGGGGCAGAAATAGAGGCCAGAGGCGTAGGTAGGGGTTGAGCAGTTGCGGGGCCAGGTGTGGAGACGGGACGGGGGCCAGAAAGAGAGGCCAGAGGCGGAGGCAGGGGTTGGGCAGTTGCGGGGACGGGTGTGGAGACGGGGCGGGGGCGAGAAGAGTCAGAGGTCTGGGGTGGGGGGTGGGATTGGGCAGTTGTGGGGGCGGGTGTGGAGACGGGACGGGGGCGAGAAAGAAACAGTGGCTAGAGGTGGAGGCAGGGGTTGGGCAGTTGCGGGGGCGGGCGTGTAGATGGGGCGGGGGCGAGAAAGAGACAGAGGCCAGAGGCGGAGGCAGGCGTTGAGAGGTTGGTGGTGAGGGGAGGTGAAGACGGGGCGAGGACTAGAAAGAGTCCGTGGCCAAAGGAAGAGGCGGAGATGGCTACTGGGTCGCGTGCATGCAACGAGGTCCGTTGTTTGATGCTCTCAGTGACCTCGTATTCTTCGCTGTGGCGCCGCCATTCTGGACCCGTCCTCCGAACTCACTAGAAAGGTGTGTGAATTTGGTGGGCTTCTCATTAAATGAAAATAAAACAAAAAGGCGATTACGCGATAACGGGCTGAGTTCCGCAGTTCTGAATAATTTTGGGGAAGTTAGTACATAATTTTTCAGAAATACAGAAAACGGTTTTTTGAGTTATCTTAAAAACTATTTTTTTGCTAACCATAATTCTACACATGACTTTTTAAATCATTAAATGTGTTTCCTTATTGATCAATTGCCATGACTTTTCATTGAAATAAAATTTTGGTAATTCGCACAGTAATACAGTTCTAAATTTTGTTAGTTCGGTAGTTCATAGCAACAGTTGTGGTTAGACTTCTGAAGCGAGTTTTTATGAATCGTTTTGCACAAGAAGGAAGTACATTGTACAGATCTTTTTAAAAAGACTCGGCATCTGAAAGGCTTGTGTACTGCTTTCAGAAAATTTCATGAATGTCCGTTTTTCTTTTTTAAACAGCTATACTTCGAAAAATATGAATGTCAAATTTCAATCGTCTGCCGTCAAAATGTTTCATGTTTTGGATAAACGAAATAATTAACCAGTTAAGGTTGCAACCGCTCAAACATAAGAACTTAGAGTCAAGCTAATAAGCTGGTTAATGAAACAAGCTCATATATCACACGAGGTAATTCTTTTGAATTCGTTATTAAATGCGCGAATTGCGAACAAAGGTTATTGTTTCATTTCAATAATACTCAAATCTTGGTTACAAGAATTGACCACACAAATCCTAAATATGTCATCCAAGATGAAGGAAGTGAGCATCGTTCAGGTACATTTAGTAATTTGAACAATCATTTAAACTAAGTTTTAAAACCTCTTATTAAAATCGCGTTCTTGTTTAGTTGTTAATCCGAAATATTATTCAAAAAACTTACTCTTTAAGAAAGTACGGATCAAGTGGATTACGCAGATAAAAAATTAAAATTGAAAAACACACACTCAAATGAATTCAGTGGACTTAAACTTGTTTAAGATTATGAATCGTTTCCAGGATTAGTACAGTTCTTCCCGGTGATATCGTGTTATTCACACAATTACTATGAGTTCTACTTCTCCCGCAAGTTGTAAACCAAAACTAGACAAATACGTATGTAGAAAGTTTCACGAACGTTCTTCTTTCCATATGGCAGCGCACTTTTTCAGAAATCAGGAACATTTCTAATTACGAAACAAATGTTTGATTTGAAAGCTTTAAATGTTTAAGAACTTTTATTTAAATATTTTCACATACCAATGAGGTATAATTGAATGGACATAGGATAGAACTAACATAAACATCAAACTTCGGCTATTTTAAATCGATTCCATTTTCAAACATCATTCTGTAACTACTTGCTGCCCAGTTTGGGCCTTTTTCGGAAGACTATGAAACCATCTTTCTGCAACAACTGTAATTATTTCTAACATCCAATATGTAAAGAAGCCCCGAAGAATTCGTTGAAGACAACTACTTTTGTTTGGTATGTCAATTTCCAAACCAATTGCTGTAATGAAGAATTACCACATTTTGAATAAAATTTTAAAACGTAACATGTTCTATTCTATGAGTGCATTCCTTTAATATAGTCCAATATATATATTTCTAATTTTCTTGAACACAAGTGTCTTACATGTAGTACCTTCGAAATTAATATAGACGTTGTAAAAGTTTCGAAATTTTCCTATCCACTTGTAAAATCCGTTTATTTTTCCTACCATGTAACGGTAATGATTTAAAAATCAATTTGATGTCTTTACGCTGGTGATGAATACATTCGGATTTAGGACGTGTTAACCTCATTAATCGCCACAGAAAATATTTTGTAGTACCATATTACGAAGAGATGTTCACATTATTACGAAACGAAATAGGCGTCGCCAAAAAGAAACTCGTTACATATGGTGTGCAGTTTTTCAACTTCCGCACTCACGCTTTTGAAAGCGACGTTTTCAAACGCGCGCAGAAGACACTTTATTTCTGCTCTTCCTGCCTTCGAGCTCTTTCAAAACGCGAAATTCATTTTGTCGATCCGCACTGACATCCAAATGGAGGAGCATCGTCGTTTCTTTGGCCTTCGGGTGAAAGCGTCCTAATCTCCATTCCCGCAATACAAAACATGCAGACCTAGTTAGCGCGTTGAATTCGACGTGGAATTTTTGCTTGTGCGCTTTGTCTCGAATCATTTCGTGTTCTACGGCGCCATGAGGACGAGGCAGTCGTTGTCTTTCAGCGCGCACTCATGTCTAGAGACCGCATTTTTATGTGATTACTAGACATCGGATGTTTAGGGAAATGCCTATTTTTTCTAGAGAACTTATTTAAAGGCTGATAATATATGTCCACGAATCATGACAAATGATGACACATGACGAAGTTTTATAATGCTTATTTTGGCTTATTTTAGCATAAATGCCTATTTTTTGCATAAATAGGACTTTTAGGACTTTTTTTGCTAAAGATATCGGAAAATCGGCGATGGTCCAACGTGACCATTCATTACGAAACCTTCAATTCACGTCTTGAAATTTAAAATTACGAGAGAATTCCTGAAAGTATACCAACTGATTTTTCTCCACTTCCCTATTTCATAAATACCAACCATGATCTGAGAACATGGACGACTGACATAAACCGAGGAACGAAATTTTAAGTGGAAATAAATATAAATTCTCAGAAGGTTTCAGTGTTGCTAGTGTTGGACTGCTAAAATATATACCAGTCACATCGTTTAGATATTCTTCTCCGCATTCTAACTGATTTTGTCTCCCAGTCGTCGTCGCAAATTTGAAATTGTGATCCTTGAAAAGTTACTGATAATATGTAAATATTACTGGTTAATGGAAACTATTAAGAATAAAATGTAGAAGAGTTGTAAATATGTAAATCTAGTTTTACATTAAAATGTACGAACTGGTTTTGTGCATTTAAGTTATGTTCTCACACTGTTAAGTGATGTTCTCACAGTCCCGTGCGTCTACTTCTTAGTAGTGGGAAGTGCGCGTCCGCGACTGAGATCATTTTCGCCATTAGGTGTGAAAAGTATCGCTAACGTCGCGGATCGTGACTTTTAACCTTAATTTTGGAGAAACATTGGCGATGGCCAAGTGTAACATTCAATGAGAGTGCTTTCACATTGCAGTGATGTTTTCTGGTCGCAGATATCGCTAGTTTGTACGAGGTCTTCTATTGCGTCTAACCTGGCTGCGAAACTACAGTCCTGAATAGCCATTTCCTATTTGCTTAGCATGAACTTTTACTACTGATGGGAAAGTCGCACAGTGCGAAGTGTGCATTAACTAAAGCTCTCCAAATGATTTTTAAGACGTTTGTATAATTTTTAAAATTTGTTTAGGAAATTTTTATACATGTAATTTGTATTATGTAAAGGTATTTTATAATTATTTTATAATATTTATAATAATTATTTTATAATAATTTTGATATTACTTATTTTATATGATTTTACATATTTATTACATGTTCTTACCGTTTTCTTTACATATTTATGTACATATATTGACGTTTGATACTTTTTCCGTCTCTACTCATGACAGCGTAACAGGTTTTCGGGTGAAGATGTGCGGAAGGTTCCTCTCTACTCAATTAAGGGCAGGAGTGAAAATATCGGTTAAGGGGGATGTTAAACTATGTTCATTAACGTCGACTAAAAGAAGTGTCTTTAGATATAAAATAAAATGTAATCTAATATAAACGTTAATTAAAAGGGGTTTGGAAATATATTGCGAGATCATTTTCTTCAAATATTTTTTATGTTATTATTTTTATAGTAAAGGAAACAGGTTTCACATGAAAACATTATTTATGGGAGATCCTGAAGAATACTATTCTCACATTTGTTTTTTCGTTAATGTTGAAGAAATATTTCAAATTGGTATGTAAAAAATGTAAAATTAATCACAAATACTATTAAAAATGTTCGTAATTTATTAAAACTTGCTGTATATCAGGACCTCTAGGATGATTATCAGCCACTTCCTTTCCATCGGACCTTAGTCTAGGAGGTTCCTCAAACAGTTCTCAGAAGGACACCAGTAGACAATTAATTGCCATTAAATTGATTGCTTACTTGTGATTCCTGGCGCGTCAACTACTGAGGTTATTACTCCCGTAAGATTAGTACATGTTCTGCTCGGGAAGGGGTTTTGATCTTTCCCAACGGGCTGGCGAGATCTGGTGCGACCTACCAGTCGACGTGCCGGGTTTTCCACAGCCAGGTAACTCCCACCTGCAGAGCACCGACAAGAGGGGCTCCCATCGCCCGGGACAAGCTCTAAGCTCCTGAGAGGACCCGGCGTATATGCTAGTGTAGAGTATGTAAGTATGTATATGTGTAAGTAAGGAAGAGGAAAGAAAGAGCACGCGGTTCGTGATTCGTTTGTAAGGATACTGTTTCGAAATTCGCTTGGTGTTGATGAGAGAAACCACGGAAAATTACAAGGTATCCCGCACCAGCGGGTCACCGCCCCAGCCGGGACAACGTCTAAGCTCCCAAACAGTTTCCCGCCATGTGTGGTACTGTAGTGCAAGAACGTGTGTATGTAAAGAGAAATGGACAAGGAATGGGAAGGAAAGCGCGGCCCGTGGGCCGTTTGGTAGCGAACTCCGGCATTCACCTGTGTTGATGAGAGAAACCACGGAAAACTACCGAACCTATCAGCCGGCCGCTAGAATTCTTCTCCAGACAGCGACTGAATGCGACTTAGGTATCTAGCTAGTGCCGAAAATCCTGCCACTGTTAGAACTCGAACCCCAGGACCTACCGGTCAAAGGTATCAGTTAATGCCCTGAACCATATCTTCCGGTCATTTTTATTTTATTTACTGTTACTATAGTAATTTCTTAATGGGGGGTCACAAGGCATTACAGAGGTCTCCTCACCGACCTCTGCAGCCCCTCGTTTGCAGTTGCTGGCCGCATGAACGGCGGTAGGATCCCCTCCGTCTGCGGTCAGCGTCGTCCCCGCGTCCTCGCCGTCCTCAACCGCATCGGCCGCCTTCGCCGCACGCCCAAACAAATTCGCGCCTCCCCCCTCCCCCCGCTCTCCGTTCCCCTCCCGCGAGAAAGCGTTTTAAAAATAGCGGTTACCGCCCGAATTATGACCAATTGTTTGTGTTTAACCGATAATCCAGGGAGCGCTTCGCCATGATAAATGTAGTGGAATGAGTAATATTTTAATTCATTATTTATTTGTCGCGCGTTTTTGATTCATGCCCTCATTAATTTGGGCGAGAGAGAGTTTGCGTATGCTAATGCGCGCTGCGCATAATGCGCGGAAGGGCGAGGCGGGCGCGTGGGCGGGACGCCGGCGCGCGGACGGGTGAACGTGCTGGCGGGCGGACGTGCGGGAGAGGCAGTGGCATGCAAACGGGAGAGAGGGCGAGCAGGCGGCCTGGAGGGCGGCCGAGCGGACGGCCTGGCGCGTGGCCTGGCGCGCGGACGAGCGGATGGGCGGTATTCGGGCGGATGGGCGGGATTCGGGCGGGCGGATAGACGGGCGGGCGGATAGCCGAGCGGGCGGATAGACGGGCGGGCGGATAGACGGGCGGGCGGGCGGGGGCGGATGGGCGAGAGGGCGGCGAGCGGGAGGGTGGGTGGGGGCCCGGAGGGCGGGCGGACGGGGGCCATGGGGCGGGGGGGGCTACCTGGCGAGCAGGTGGGCGGGCGGGTGGGCGAGCAGAGGTAATAATGGGGGGGGAGCGCAGTAGAGGGTGGGCGGGGAGGACGATTGAATGAGGCGAGGATGGGCAAGCTACCTAAGGGATCGGCAGACAGGCCTGCCTGGTGGCGAGCGGGTTAGGGAGAAGGCGTGACAACGAATGGGTGAACGTGCGGGCGGGAGCGAGCGGGCAGGTCTGGATGACTAGAGGGTGGGAGAGCGACCGGGCGGGCGAGCGAGAGAGTTGACGGGTGGGCTGCCAGGTGGGTTGGAGGGCGGGCAGGAAGATCGACAGCGTGGCGGGGATGGACGTGTGAGAATGTGCCGGAAAGAGCTTTCGGAAGGGCGAGAGAGGGGGTGGGGGCGGCAGAGGGGGAGGGAGGGACGGATGGACTGGCAAGTGTGGGAACGTGGCGAATGGACGGGCGAGAATGTGCCGTAATAGGCTGGTGTGAGAGCGAGAGAGTAGGGTGGTGGGCGTGCCAGATGGCCAGAGCTCGGACGAGCTGGTGTGCATGTGGGGGAACCAGGGCAAGGTGACCAGTAGAGACGCGAGGGCGGACGGGCAAGAACGCGCCGGAATGGGCTGGTGGGAGGACGAGATAGTGGGAGTTGAGCGCACCTGAGAGTCAGCAGGCGTACGGGCAGACATGGAGACCGACAGAGCGGCGGGTGGACGGGCGAGAATGTGCCTGAATGGGCTGGTGGGAGAGAGAGAGAGAGAGGGGGGGGTAGTGGGCCTGCCAGACGACGAGAGAGAGGACAGGCAGATGTGAGGGAGCGTGAGCGGGGTGACCGGCAGAATGCCGGGGGTGGGGGGCGAGAATGTGTTAGGATGGGCTGGCGGGAGGGCGAGAGGGTACGTCTGTGGGCGTACCACAGGGCGAGCGGGTGGACAGGCGGGCTGGCAGGTGGGTGGAAACGCGAGCAGAGTGGCCGGGGTGGAAGGGTGGTGGGTGTGCCAGAGGGCGAGCAGGCGGGCGAGGTATTCCCGCGCAGAGCAGGAGAGCAAGTGGGCGGGCGGGCGGGAAGGGCGACGGGGCCTGCAGGCGCGGTGCAGGGCGAGGGCAGGCGGGCGCCGCGGGCGGTCTAGAGGCGCCGGGCCGCGCGGACGGGTGCTGCGGAGGGAGCACGGCCGAGGGGGTGGGGAGGAGTCTAGGTGGCGAGGCAGATTGCGGGCATGCCAGAGAGTGAGCGTGCGAGGATGTAACACTGATGAGGTGACAGTGCGTGAGTACGAAAAAATAAAGAGCGAGGGAAATGAGACAGAGACAGAGAGAGAGAGCGAGAGACAGAGAGAGAGAGCGAGAGACAGAGAGCGAGAGACAGAGAGAGAGAGAGAGAGAGAGAGAGAGAGAGAGAGAGAGAGAGAGAGAGAGAGAAGCAGCCTCTGAATGAAGCGAGTTGTAGGGAGGATGTTCAAAAAGAGAGGAAAGAAATTGAGGGACGAGGCGGGGAAATTGGGTGAGGTGAAAAATTATTTTTTATTGGATGACATATCTATGAAGGGGAACCTCATTGTATGACCTTACTGTTGACCTTTACCCTGATCCTTGATATTACCCTTCATTCCACAATTATAAGACGAAAACTGTCACGCCGTTTCCAGAACTATATCGCACAACTGTTTATCCCACACAAAGCGGCTGCTTGTGCAGCTGCGTGCGTTCTCACCGGTTGACAAAGAGAATATTTGAGAGAAAAGACACCGTGGCAAGTTGACGGCTACGAGAGGTCCGAGGAGAGCATGGATCATTTCGAGAGGTCCAGCGCCGAGATGTTCAAGGACAGGAGGTTGTGCGGTCTCGCGTATCGTTAGGTGAGTGCGTGGACGCGCAGTGGACGGGGGCGCACACGCGGCGCTGGCGGCGGTGGCGGGGACGGCGGCGGAGGCGGCGTCTGTTGTGGCAATTGTCCAGCGGGCAGCCCCTGGTTAATTGCCCGGGCCGCCGCTGGAGCTCGCGCGCCACGCACGTGACGCTCAATTAGTCGCGAGGGCGTCCTCCCCTCCCCACCCCCGGCGTCCCCCTCCCCGCCCCTCCATCCCCGCCCACCCCACCTCGCGTCCTTCGCTCTCGCGCCAGCCGTCCCCGAGGGCCAGGGAGATTTACACGAGGGGGCGGGCGGGCGGGGGTGGAAGGTGGGGCGGTTTTTTACCAAAGGGCCCGCTCGCGCCGCGCCGTGTAGCACTGTCCCCCCCCTCCCCCCCCGCCGTGGCTCGGCGGCCGCGGCTGGGGGGGGTCCGCAGATTAAAACAAACGCTCTGTAAAGTAAATGGCTTGTATTCTTAATGCGATTACCGGGCACGAAGGGTTAGGCGGGGGCGGCTCCGGCGGAGGGGCGGCGGCGGACGGCGAAGGAAGATGCGAGGAGCTGCCGAGGGGGAGGACACGCACACGAAACGCGAAGAAAGATTACGCAGATAAGTTTTAAAATGTTGAAAATAACGTTTCTTTTACGCTTAGATTTTACCGTTAGTACGGCTTTAAAAATGAATGTGTCGAGATAATCGCCGTAACAAAATAATTAAGATATTATAGATAACAAATAATAAATAAAATTTTAATTATATTGCGGTAGTGATTATCTGAAAAAATCATCTTTAATATGAATTACCACAAGTTCTCGGTTGAAAATACTAAGTGCGTACTTTTCTTCCACAATACAGCTACTATAATTTTTATTTATTTATTTATTTATTTACGTCAAAAAAACAGTTAAAAACTGCGTATGACAGGCTATGGGGAAAAGTGAATTGTGTGCACATTTTCAAAATTCTGTGATCCCTACACTAAATCATATACTACTTAAGTTTTGAATTTTGAAAGGGAGAAAAAAAAACAAAAAAACTCCCATATAATAAAATCGATTTTCAAGGATAAATAAGCAATAAATTTTGAATTTTGAAAGGGAGAAAAAAAACAAAAAAACTCCCATGTAATAAAATCTATTTTCAAGGATAAATAAGCAATAAATTTTGGCTCTTATTACTTCCTGCCGCGACAACGTGGAAACAATCATTTGGACATTACATTTCCCACTGAATTCACAAGACGTGCACGAGAAAATGAGTTGTTTGTGTCAGAAGCAACAAGGGGCCATCTCAGCATTTAGCCTCAATGGATCAGGGAAACTGGACGAAAAACCTGATCGAGATGGGGGTCATTGACCCGGAAGCTCTAGTACAATAGTTGTTACAGGTTGTTTATACACATTTATACAGTCTAAATGGTAAATAATGCATTATGTATCATTGTTAAAATTAATGTTACTTTCTTGTGATGCTCAGTATAGTCTCTAATTGTATAGAAACAGTTATGCAGCAGAAACGATTTCACTTTGGATTTAAACTTTTCTATTGAATTTAATCGTTTAATGTCATCTGGCAAAGTGTTGTAAAATAATGTACATGTATTGTATGTGAATTTTGTGTAATGAGCTGTTGATACTGTCACCTGATGAATATGATTTCTACGTCGAGTGTTATAGCAATAGACTTCGGCATTTTCTGAAAATATATTCCCGCCCTTAAGCAAGTCATTTTTTACAAAAACCACTGATTCGTAAATAAAAAGACACGGTAATGGTAGAATTCGTAGATTAATGAAGAGAGGCTTACATTAATCACGTGGGTGGGATTTGGTTATTATTCGTACAATTCGTTTTTGTAATCTAAAAGTCTGGGAGCTATAAGATGTATTTCCCCAGAATATTATGCCATATCTCAGGCGGGGAATGAACATTGCGAAGTATACTACAACATTTGCAGTATGAAGGCTGACTTCAATTTGCAAAAATTCTGAACGCGTAGCATAATGAGAACTTAATTTTGTGTTCAATTCATTTAAATGGACGTTCCATTTGGGTTTGACTGAATTGAGAGACCTAAAAATTTTGTTGCATTAACATGAGTCAATGGTACACTGTTCATTTTCAATGGAGCACAGAGGTATTGTTTACAAATGGAAAACTGCATTAAACGCCGTTTTCTTTTCGTTTACTATTAATTGTTATTTCAAGATTATCTAGCATACTTTTCTTTGAGCAGTAATAATTTCTTTAATAATTTCGTTATTTTAATTATTCGAGTGAATAGTTTGTCAAAAATAAAATCTAGTGGTTTACAATTGACATGTTCACAATTCAAAAGTATTTGTCAATAAGAATAATTACATTTGATATACACTCCTAAACTTCTAAGGCTTAGAATCTAAGCTATTGCAAAACTAAACTGAATATGTCTGAAACGGAGTATATTTGTACCTCTGTATTACCGGGCGTCCAGATTCGAACAGGCATAATCAGGAGATGCAAAATGCTCAACGTACAACAACGTACGTATCAACCCTTTGGTGGCATGATCTTCGTCGTCGCCAGCAGAAAAGACTACTTTCACATTGCATCTCCAGTGTACCAATGAATTAGTTTGAAAAGTCAGTTTACGTTTTTGATACCCTGGACAAGGTAAGTAATGATCAATGGAAAAATTATGAAGTTCCAAAAATGCAATGAACTTTTAAAATAAAGCATGGTGAGATATCTAAAGCAAGAGCAGCAACGTAGAGAGACAGAACTATAAAAATAGCG
>BLKR01005995.1:41798-67450 GCA_011170035.1 Teleogryllus occipitalis | reverse complement strand
AGGCAAATACATGCAAACTGTCAACACCACAATGCAATTATTACACTGAAACAAAACCTTGACGAATTGTAAACAAATCTCAACAATCAAAACAAAACATCAAACAGCGCTACCATGAAGCAGCTCCCTCTCTCTCTCTCTCTCTCTCTCTCTCTATATATATATATATATATATATATATATATATATATATATATATAGAGAGAGAGAGAGAGAGAGAGAGGGAGAGAGATTTGGAAACAGCCAGCCTTTGGAAGAAAAAATTACTAACTATAAACTTACTATTAAAGAATGATTTAATTAATTAATTTACACCGTAAATGTTAGTGAATAAACTCAAACAATATCTGATAACACATCTAGGGATCGCATTCTTTCATTTAAAGGAAAAAATACTACAATCAGTGCAGTAGAAGCTCTAAACAAAGCCATGACAGAATACTTAATTTTTTAAATATATAGATGTTTATACTTCTTTTTGTTTTCTTTCTTTTTTCTCGAGTGTCTCCCCTTCTGCATGAAAACTGTAGGCAATCCTACTGCATACCGCTGCGGGCGGTCACGCTGCTTCGGGGACATTAAAAGGAGAAGTTGTGCGTTCGTTGGGTGCACGGCCGCGCCTAGGCCGCACCTCGGGACTGGACGGGCCGGGCGGGCGCCGCCGCGCGCGGGGAAAAAGTGGGCGGAGGTTCGGGCGATGTGGAGATACTCGCGCCCACGGCCCGAGGGGGCGTGGCTGCTGGACTGTCGAGAACCCGGAAGCGGAGCCTTCCAGGCGGTGGAGACGTTAACGGTGCGGTGATAAGCTCTTCCGTTACCGGAGAATCAATCGTCACCAACACCATCACTGACACCGACTCCGACTCCGTCCCCGACTCTGACGCTGACTCCGTCGCAGACTTCGTCACCGTCGCCGACTCCGTCGCCGACTCCGTCAGCGACTCCGTCAGCGACTCCGTCAGCGACTCCGTCAGCGACTCCGTCAGCGACTCCGTCAGCGACTCCGTCAGCGACTCCGTCAGCGACTCCGTCAGCGACTCCGTCAGCGACTCCGTCAGCGACTCCGTCAGCGACTCCGTCAGCGACTCCGTCAGCGACTCCGTCGCCGACTCCGTCGCCGACTCCGTCGCCGACTCCGTCGCCGACTCCCTCACCGACTCCGTCGCCATCACCGATACTGCCCCTATCACCATTATCACCGTTTATGTCTCTTCACCGTTACCGCCGCTGTCATCAATATTATCACCAATTCTGTCGATATAATCACCGTTACCGTCACTGCCATCAATATTATCACCAATTCTGTCGATATAATCACGGTCACCGATACTGTCATCAATATTATCACCAATTCTGTCGTTATAATCACTGTTACCGTCACTATCACCAACGTTATCACTGTCGTCGGCACCAGCATGAACAATTTTTAACTGGGATTTCAAAATCCCTAATTCCCAGATGTAAATTATTGAATATGATGATGAAATATATGATCTCATTGATTTGTTATGGGTTAAATCAATTAATAGAGACTCTTGAGAAGTAATATATATGCACATCTGGTTCTTTACAGTTAACATGACATGAAAATCCTTTTATTTATTATTATTAATTAATAATAACAATAATAATTATATCATCATTCTCAATTAATTGGGACGTAGTGGGTAGTGATTTTTCACATTCGTTAGTTTACACTTGACATGACATTATTATGATCTTTTGTCGTCCATATTTCTCTTATCCTCCTTTTCTTCCAATTCTGGCTCATCGGCATAAGTTTCCACATGTTTCCCTTTTTCTGTTCTGAACAGTTTACATGTTGACGTTGTCTGTCATTCCTGTCATTGTCGTCGTTGGCTTCGTAATCTCTTCAACAGTTGCCGTCGTTGTCGTCGTTGTCGTCGTTGCCTCTGAGTTGCCGGTCTGTTTACCGTTATTGTTATTGGTTTCGTTGTAATCGTCGATGTTGCTAATGTCGTCTTTGTCGTCGCCGTAGCTGCTCTAAAAAGATATAGTTTCATTATTGGTTGACAGTTGTTAATTTCAATGAACACATTAGAACACTATGAACCTACTACTATTGAATGGTACGTATCGTCTCCTATATTATTTCAGTAGTATGCATTCCATTTGCGGCTCTCACACGCTACCGATCTTTATACATGAGGTCTCTAAAGAAAGAGAATTTCATGTAGACGTGACAAATTGCATTTTGACGTACAAAAATATGAAGGATATGTTTAAAAAAGCGAATTTAAATAGTGAAAGTTAAATACAACCCACAACACTCTGCTCAGTTTTTAAATCTATGTCGTTAAATAACTCCTACACGAAGCGTTTTAGGGCTAAATACCTCAAAGAAACATTCCTCACACCGTAATCTACAGGATGAGACCTTCTTGAACATTCTATTACATTTTTGATAGTTCAACGCTTCTCTCTCTACCGTAGCTGTTCACAGCCTGTAGAAAATGCAATTGTATGTGAAATGAAACTAAGTACTTGTTATTCTACGCAATTGAATTACACGAGTGTACCTTTCTGCTCGGTAATAACATTAGAATAAAAATAGTTTGAATTGACAAGGGTGTATTGTATTGTTATCAATTACGAGGAGCCCTATAGAACAAGTGACGGAGAACAAGAAGGCCTTGAAGAAAAATATATATTATAGGCTTAATACTGGAATGGAAAAATAGGGAAGCGGGGGGGGGGGTTAACATGCGAGTGTTCTCGCATGATATGCTAGTATACTGTAAATTTGAAAAGACAGTTCAATAAAAATATTCCATCGATTCTTCACTTTTTTCTAGCAATAATACTGGTAAATCTATTTTCGGTTATATAATTGACGTATTTTTATTTTTCAGGTAAATGCAACATACATCTTCACTATTAGAAGAAATAGTTGAGTCCTGCTTTGAACAAGGCATTCTCTGTCTGCAAGGTAAGATGGCAACACTTCCTTTATGTTTAGATCCAGGGCTTGATTTGTGGCGGAACGTGACGGAACAGCGTTCTGGTACCTTCGGAACAAGGAAAAAACAAACAAACAAAAAGCTGAGGACAAACAGCGGGCAACTTCGATTTTTAGTTCGACCAACTTTCGTAATCTCCAAATTAAATAATTTTCCACTTAGTGTTTCAGTTGAAAGAATGTCATAAAATTATTAGTAAAGAAGATAAAATATCATCAACAATTTAGTTTGTATTATTATTATTATTATTATTATTATTATTATTATTATTATTATTATTATTATTATTATTATCATTATTATTATTATATTCACATAGAGAATGTGCTACCAGTGGTTATTAAATATGCTATTATTAATTTTATTATAAATATATTTATACTTTTTCTACTATTTTTATTAAATTAATAATTAATTTGGAGCGCGTTCCTGACATAAAATTTTATTAATCAAGAACTGTTCAGTTTTAACAATTATGTGATATTAATTGAGAATCGAAAAGTGTCATGTAACCAGGACTATCCAAAAATGTAATGTCTTTTTTTATTAAAGCGTTTTAAAAATGCATCCCCATATGTCATATAAAATAACACATTTATTGTTACATAGTATTTTAAAAGGCCCCTAACAACTGGGTACCCCAATGTCAAGTCATTTCCATTTACTTGTCAGAAGCACCGACAACAAAATTTCCAGAGCTCAAACAACAGCCGGGGGCATTTTCTATAAATCCAGACACCTAAAGTGGATCGGAGACGCTTTGAAAAAGAGTTTTTGACGCTGATGTGTCCGCGACGTGCTGGAAGACCGGTTTGGTGGCAGGTCGGTCGGAGCGAGATTTTATCGGCGGGAGATGATATCGTGTGGGACGCCTGAATTGAGGTCCGTAGTGACGAGCTGCCTTTGGGCCTTTTCAAGCGTTAGCTCTTTGCGGTCACCGCGGAGGTGTTTACCAGCAATCAGATAGGCCACCAAGAGAGAGTGGAAATCAATCGTTGATAACGAATTCGGTAGTGGCTTAAAGGCATGACTTGTGCCTCCAAAGTATTCGATATGAATACTAATGAGTAATCGAAATTGTGGTACGTCCCTGTAAGAGTGAATTGGCGAAGGTGCCTCAGGGCATCAACAGATGTCACTTTAGTGTCTGTGACCGGGAGTTCCCAGAGTTTGAGACAGGACTGTGGCCGGATTTTTGACACTTGCTTGACATATAGGTGAAGATCAGCCGATGAGGATTTCTAGAGTCAGACCCCTCAGCTTTCTGTGGTTTCTTCTATAAATACCAGGCGAATGCCGAAGTAGTACCCTAACAAATGGGCCACGGACCACACGCGATCATTTCCTCGTCTTTCTGTTCTTTTCCTCACCCCTTACACACACTTACACTAACATGCACTACACTACCACTTATTCCAGGAGACCGGTCTGGAGCCAAAAGCTTGTTCCGGCTGGGGCGGTGCCCCGCTTGTGGGAGATACCTGGTTGGGGAAAATTCCCGCAAGCCGACGGTCGGTCGGCGTCGAATATCATCATATAGCGTGGAAATATCACCGCCACCTCCCGTGATACAAAATGCACTATACTTACGGGACTAATGACCTATGACTAATTAGCAGTTGACGCGCCCGGAATTACGAGTCAATCAATCGATGAATCTGTGTGTGTGAAAAGTACTCTGATTCTTAAATACGACCACCTGACAGGTAAATGACAAATGTGACAATGCTAAGTAAATCTTCGAACATGTGAGCAGTTGCCCTTAATTTTTTTAATACTCTTTGTACAATGTACTATAGGAAGCATTTGCTTAGGGTTCAGAAGAATTACTTTCTACGCAGCCTCTCGGCATTTGTTTCCCCACATCCAGGGCCCTCTGTAAATGACCAGTTCATTGGTCTTATTTGCTTTCATGTTTCCCTTATTTGTTGCCATTATTTGTAACCATATTGCTCTCATTAATTCGAAATATGTTTGTTTTCTTTGCTCAGATGTAGTGATCATTGTCGCCTGGTATGTTTTTGCCTGTCCAACTGTCCAATCGCAAATTTTCTCACTAAGCAAGTTCCTATTTTGTATGTTCTCGCTTCTTTAAAATTTTCCTTAATTCTGCTAACCATTTTACTACCTCACGTTTATCTTAGTTGCAATTTGTGTAAAGTTTAACTCTTGTAATAATTTAGTTTGTTCCATTCGTGTACTATAACTACACATTGTTTCAAAGACATTACTGTTATTATTATTATTATTATTATTATTATTATTATTATTATTATTATTATTGTGATTGACTTAAGTCTCGGAAACCACTCGGTTTTCTCAGGTGTGTTGAGGCCTACGTTGGCAGACCACTTACTCGGTTAGAGTTCACGATAAATTCAGCACGGTGCGAACCATACGGCATGTTTCCAAGATGGTAGATTTTTCGAGTTTTAAGGTCAATTACATTGGGATTTAATTGCAATTTTTATATATGATTTTTCATGTTTTTATTGAGCAGATCAGTCGGTGTGATAACAAACGGTATAACTTCAACAGAATTAAGACGATATATTTCTCTGGGGTAAATCTCTCCAAAGAGGTAAATTTGGTAATTTTTTCTCTTTCTGCCTTATCAGTGTTGTGATTTGATGGATGCGGGATATGAAAGAAGATTTTTCTTTCTTTGAAATCGTCAATTATTATTATTATTATTATTATTATTATTATTATTATTATTATTATTATTATTATTATTATTATTATTATAAGAATATCCTGGTCTAGACAGGAATGGAATCTGGGGAAAATGTGCCTGTGTCGTACAGGATTTCGATCGAAATATTCTTGTACTCTCAGGTCAAAAGGATGATGCATCGAAAGTGAAATTAATATTTAGAATCACACATCATTGTGGAGCATGATAATTTCAAATAAGTACTTGATTTAACACAATGTTGTAATAGGAGTAACATAGCATTAAAATCAGAACACTTCCAAATAATCGAAAGTACTTTTGGTATTTATCACTGCACAACAGCAGAACAGCAATTTTTCAAGTGTAATAAAAATATATGGAGTCTGTTCAGTGATGAAATAACCATAGATGCAAACTGGGAGCTGTAAACTTTTCAAAACCAAATCATGAAAGGGAACGATGAAATTATGGAGTGGGCGCAGATGAATTTAAAGACACATTTTCTCTATTGTTGCTTCAAATATCACAAGAGTTGAACTTTTTCCCCTCCTTCCTTAGAAATAGATCAGATTACAATAGTCGTTTACTCTGGTAACCCGGCAACTAAAACGCCAACCGGCAACTTTTCAACTCGGTTTCCAAGAACTGAATGACAAAACATGACAAAAGAGAATCATCAATGAAATATAAAGAATAAATATAGAGGAAGATGAATAAAAGAAAGATCGACGTAAAAATATTAAAGAAGATAAAACCATGACGTAAAGAAAGAAGCTGAAGGTGTCTCATTTATTACATCGAACAACCTAGAGAGAAGCTCAAGCAAGTAACTTCTCTCAGCTGCCACAGAACTAGACCCAATAGCCACGGGCGTCCAATCCGGCAACCCGACTCCCTCCTCCCCTGCTATCTCCCCCCTCTCACCCTCCCCTTCCCTTCTCGCGCTTTTCCCGGCGTTCCGCAGGGACCGCCCTCTGGGCAGCAGCCATTTGGCCCCAGCGCCCCTGGCGGCGCCCGCGCGAACCTCGGCTCGCCTCGGGGGCTTCCCCGTGGGAGCACCATGGCCGACGGCGGCGAGGGCGGGGCCGGTGGAGGCGGAGGGAGGGAGGGAGAGAGAGAGAGAGATGGTGGAAGGAAGAGGGAGGTTGCGCGGTGCCGGAAAATGAAATAAAACGAAATTCCGGCGCCGCGAGATTGGAAATATACATACGCGAGGGGGGAAAATGGTATTGGTGCGACCGGTTCGTGGTGTGAGAGGTGATGGGTGACCGGGTGAAGGAGGGAGAATTACCCGTCGGGGCGGTTGCAGTCGGAGCCGATGCGTGGGGGGGAAAAGTGATGCACGGCACCGGTGTCTTTTTCGGGTGAGGAGAAAATACAGCTTCTGTCAAAAGTGTGGGACTAGCGGAAACTCAGCAGCTATTTGCGCTGCGGCGGCGATGGTGTAGCGGCGGCCATGGCCAGCGATGGCCATCGTGGCGGCGATGATGTAGCGGTTAGCGTATCGGGCTGCTATACCCAAGTTCGCGGTTTCAAACCTGATCGAAGCCATGGATTTTATCCTTCGTACGCCTTCCTTCGGAGGGGAAATAAAGCCGGCTGTCCCATGTTAGTAGATTTACTGCATGTAAAAGATCCTCAAGCCTAAATGATGCCTCTGAGCTAAATTCAAATCGCCTGTTTCGTCGCCCAAGTAATACCTTCTTTCTCTTGTTGAAAGGAGTGTAACGAAATTTGCGTGGTCAGATGGAAGAGCAGGCCTCATGGCCTGAGTCTCGCCACGTAAAATAAGGCAAATTCAATTCAATTTGGTAAACAAAAGAGAACTATTTGCGCAGTCAATTTAATGCACAGTAGTGCTATCTTGTGGTGAGCGGAAACCACATTTCCGCTGTTGTGGCAAATGTAGGAACTCTAATAGAACCTTCATTCCTCAAATGGGCTGGGCAAATAGGCGAAATAGAACATTGGAATATTTAAATTTGAAATTAAAATCACACAACTTCGTTTACACTACTATGAAAAGGTGTATTCGAAACTAGAGATACCAATGTTGTTACGCTATTCGTGATTTGAAATATGTAGATTCGATTATATATATATATATATATATATATATATATATATATATATATAAAATTCTTTCGTGGTTCCTTTTGTAGGTGAGGAGAAAATACAGTTTCTGTCAAAGGTGTGGAACTTTCTGTCTATGGTGGATTCCGCAACTGTTTGGTTCAAAGATGAGAACTATTTACGCAGTCAATTTAATTCACAGTACTGCTGCCTTAGGATGACGAGAAACTAAAATTTGGGATGTTGCGACAAATGTAGGAACTATAATGGAACCTGAATTCATCTAATGGGCTGGGCAAAGTAGAACATTTAAATATTTAAACATGAAATTAAAATCACGGAACCTCATTTACACTGAGAACAAAGCGTGTCTTTAACATTAGACTTATAAATGCATTCGAGCTATTGTTGGTTTGAAATATTCGTCTGTAGGTTCGATTCTACTTATCATTATCCTTTGGATGTGCAAATATGAGACTACATTACTGTTTATGTTATTGGGATTTTTTGATCATTTATTTTAGATTGGATGCAAGAAAGCACATTAGTTAAATTTTGAAACAAAAAATTATTTTCTGAAAATCTTGAATATTTTTTTAATCTCTGAAAAACAACATAACTTAAATCGAATGGGACCTACCTTTAAGCTGTTACTGTAGACCCATTTTACGTAAGAAAAGGTGGAGCCTTGGCAGTTTCTTTCGCGTTTCTTCTGAAATTAAATGCAATTTTACGTGTTTTTTTTTCACGGTGTCAGTAGTAATTTCTTAGCAATAATGAGGTAATAGCTACGGTAGTACCGTCTGAGGTGGCTTATCAACTGATGACCCTGCATTGCCTTTGAGTAGGAAGTTCTGAGGTTCTAAATTCATCGGTAGAGGGTGGTGGACACTGCTAGATTGTTATGTCGAATTCAGCCACAGACAGAAGGAGATAGCTCTGGTCAATGGTTTTGCGTAGTTTCTCCGAACAATACAAGGCGAATGTCGGAGCAGTACAACAAACGAGCCACGGACCGCGCGCTATCTTTCTCTCGCTCTTTGCCCTATCCTAGCCTAACACCCCCCCCCCTCTTGCAAACTCATCCCCATGCGCAAACTCATCTCCCGACTTGTGTGGTGGTGTAGTGAATGAAAGTGTATGTGTAAGTAAGGGTAGGGATAGGACAAGGAAGAGGAAGGAAAGATCGCGCGCGGTCCGTGGCCCGTTTGGTAGGGTACTGCTCCGGCATTCGCCTGGTGTTGATCGGAGAAACCACGGAAAACTACCGATCAGAGCAGCCGGCCGCGAGAATTCTCCTCCAGACAATTCTTCTGAATTCGACCCAGCTATGTAGCTTGTGTCGAAAATCCTGCCACCGTCGAGACTCGAACCTAGGACCTCCCGTTTAGAAGTGTCACAGTGACACCAGTTGATGCCCTCAGGCACTGGCGATTTGCTTGATTGGACTTATAGTTACAGTTCCCTAACTATTAAAGATTATAGAATTTTATTGATAATTATATATCGAAAACTTGTATTTTCCTGATAAATTAATCTTATTCACACTTATTCTTAATTTCTATCAATACAGTAAAATGGAAAATATTCCAATAGAAGTTTCCTGACAAATGCTTAGTGCTTTCTGATTAGTATTGTTCCCAATGGGAAAAGGAGGGAAAAGACTCCTGTTTTTCCTTTCTTCAGTAAATGCAATTGAATGATATTCTTCTCCCCCATACGTCATATACGGTTTTACTGTTTTTTGACCCAATAAATCAAATCAAAAGTCGGGGGATGTAAAAGTTGAATCTGTGATTTATCGTTTTACAGTTCAAGAAATTTGAACATTTAGAAACGACACTGTTTATAAAATATAAACAATACACAAAATCAGAAATTAAGAATCGAATAACATGATCGTAAATAAATTTGGCACACACTATATACAATTAAAGAAGTATGAGTAGTCGAAAGATGCTCCTTCCATAGACAGAGTGTTGGTGTATCTTTGAAATGTGATTGAAGTTAAAAGTTGGTCTTGTGAATTCGTGTGGAGTGTACGGAGTAAACATAAAATTTAAAACATTACAAATGCGAAAACCCTTTTACTTACATCACAGAATAATCTAACGAATGATTCCTGTCAATTGGCCACAGACTTCTTATAAACACTGTACCCAACAGAAGAAGGAGAAAAGGCAATAGATTTCAGCCTCCCCTCCAAGGCATATGTATGTTCCCTGTAGAATACGATTGAAACTGAGGTCGATTTTAAAAGTCGATCCTCCGCATCCTTGTGCGGGGCCATGGGGTAAAAGATTACAGGCGGCGCTGGGTGACAGTAATGGCTGGCCTGGTATGAATAATAATGAAGAAACAGTGATGACTTTTTGATATTTATTGCCCTACGTAAAGCAGGCATACGGCTTGCTTTGCATGTTCAAGACGACAAGCGAACCGTTATTTGGAGGTCTCGTCGCGTAGAACTTTTTCGGCGGTGATTCAAATCACGGCGAACTTCTCCATAAAGTAAACAAATGACGTTTGTGTAATTAGTGAGTTTTGTAGTGACGACGAATTTTAAGGAAAAGAGATAACTCAGGAAGACATTCCGAACAAATCTGAATATATAATTTGTGCTATTTCAATTCTGAATCTTACTGAAAAAATAATCATGAAATCATTTTCGAAATCATGGAAGTTTATTATTAAAGAATACTATCTTTCATTAGAATATTTCAAAATTAATCTATTTATAATTAACATTGTAATTTCCTAGTAGTTTTCGCGTAATTTAGCGTGCAATATGGGCAAAGATATTGTCATATATCGCTCCAGATTTTTTCTTTAAACTTTCCGTAGAGAGAGTGCTAAATGCAGTGACTAACTGCCATTAAACTCTATTTTGATGTAATTTTTTTGATATTTCAAAAATTATGAAGATGTATTTTTTTAATATTTCTCTTAAAGGAACAATTACATTACCGATTTTTATATTATTGCATTCGTGAGTGCAAGGGGTTCAAATAATTTTGTATGAAGTACGGCAAAATCTCAAACGTTTTCTGTCAAAATGACCGAAAATTTGCGCATTCTTAGAAACGTTCACCGACATTTTCTCAGAAATGGTTCAATTTCTTTAATAGTAATTTACTCATAGAACCACATTTTACTCGTCTAGAACATTATTAGTGTCATAATTTCTTTCTACTAGTATTAGGGTTATCAAAACATCGAGAAAATGTGAAAAATGTTTTCCTTCTGTGTATAGCACTTTTCTCTCAATACAAATGTTTCACTAAACCAATATGTTAATACCTGCTGTAAATATTATGTTATACAATTTTTTATAGTCAGTTTTCAGAAAATTGTTCACTAAGTGATGTGGTGTGTGTAGAGTTTGAGGCTAAAATAGATGCATCGTTGCTTCGAAAACAAATGACATGAAAGAAATTAAAATATATAAATTAAGTGCTGCAAAACACAGTAAATGCCGCATGTGAATTGAAAGGTCCGTTTTAATTAAATTATTAGTTTTATCAAATTACACTGGAATCGCTGAAAATCCGAGCTTTCATGAAATCGGAGGTGATCTTATGAGCGCTAAGTCAACAAACAAACGGCGATAATCGAAACTTCGTGGGTTGGCAATACTGCATCGACTGGCACGTGTGCGGCGGTCGGTGCCAGTGTCAGTTTGCTACATTGTTGTGACCGGTTCATGTATGTATCTGTATTTTTAATAGAATTTGCACATTAAATTTGACTTCGTTATGCATTGTTGTTGAAAATCCCGTTATGCATTATCTTTGTATCCATATAATGAGAGCCTTTATAATCCGACGTAACATCAGCTCCAATTACCTCGGATTATCGCGACTCTACTGTATTCTTTTGTGACATACCTGTAACACTTTTAAGAATACGGTCAATTGATTCGTTCTCGTAAGAGGGGGATTAGGCCAAGAGAGTCAAACTTAGTTGACACTAAGACCTCATTCACAATACATGCTTAACAGTAATGTAATGCCGTGAACTTGGCAGTAAACTTTGTAAGTAAAAACGAGCATTCACAATGAACGTAAGTTTCGTCTGAACAAATCAGAATTAAACGTATAGAAACCTGATTTAACTCAATTCCAGCTTCTTCTTAGACTTTTCTAACGATTTAAGCCTTTCGTATAAGCGAGTAGCTGTTGCATTTGTGCTCGAATTTTCAGTACTTTATAAACAAGAATTCTCGTGATATGAATTCACGCTTAATTCGTCTAAAGTGTTTATTTTATTCGCAATATTAAGTTAAAATAAAAATAAAAATGGCGCAAATTCTTTGAATTCACTACTCGGTCCAAAACCGCTCGCAAATTAGTTCACTACATAGCGGTAATAACAATGTAATGAAATGACATAACCACAGACAATTACCTGAACACAATCTGAAATTGAGTTTTCATTTGCTTCTCGTGGATTTTGTTGTGCAATTGTTCATGGAGCTCTCTGATTGATCATCGGTAGAATTTCGACCTAAATTTTTACGTAAAAGTTAGTGCTTGAGAACTCTTCACAGATTTACATCTACAAGTACGTGAAGGCGTTGTGAATAGTATCCATGAGTTACTCATTTCTAGTTTTGCGTCAACGATACTCTTACTTTTAGGTATGCATTGTGAATGAAGCCTAAGGCCTGGTTTCGAAAAGCATGTAAGACATTGTAACGTATTGTATTGATAATGAATCTCGTGGGCTGGAATGCCGGCGCCGGGCAGACGCCAAGTGTCAGGATTAGTGCAGGCAGAGAATGACGGTAGGAGAAAGTAAAGGAGAGTTTGAATAGACGATTGCTAGGGGGTGGACGCACCCCGAGGTATTTTGGGAACTTCCACAAATCCATGGATAGGGATGCCCAAAAATACCTCGCGGCGCTACAGTCACGTGGCGTGACTTGCCGCGAGAACGCAAAATGACGTTATGTGTAACGTGGTTTGAAAGGTACAAGTATACTGATACGATGTTTAGTATAGGAATGTAAATGCCATCTGCATATATAGGAAATGACAAAGTCAATTTGTTTGTTTATATTTATTTTTTTATATATTAATATTTTATTTGTAATTGTAATTTTGTATTCTGCCACCGGGCATCATTTGCCCAATTGTAGAATAAATTTCTATCTATCTATATAAGCGAGAGCGCAAAGCGCGGGGGTGATTTTGAGCTGAGTGAAAACCTCGTGCGAATGCATAACTCTCGCGCCCAGGGTGATGCGGAGACGAGCGATGCTCGTAGGGCAACCCATGTGTTGGGACGCCGCTGTGGATCATCTTTCCACGGGTGACTGCGGTCACAAAAACCTATGCTGTGTGCGTAAGTTCACTGAGGAGTGGCGAAGGTCACGAGTCAGCCAGATCTTGAATCGTTCAATGAATGCTCCGGAGATTAGTGGATAGGGTCTATCAGAGCTGTAAATAACAGTTCAAACTATTTATTTATAAATACGTAATTATTAATAAACCAGTTAATATCTGAGGCTCGTGTCTGCGATTGCTGTTGTGTCCCCACGTCGTCACAACATGAATGTTTCCAGTTTGCTGTTTGATACTCTCCTTACACACACACACACTTACACTAACATGCACTACACTACCACATATTCCGGGAGACCGGTCGGGCACTTAGAACTTGTCCCGGCTGGGGCGGTGCCCCGCTGGTGGAAGATGCCTGGTTGTGGGAAACCCCGCTAGCCGATGGTAGGTCGGCGCCGGATCTCGCTATCCAGTGGGGGAAGATCACCGCCACCTCCCCATAAAAAACATGCACTACACTTATGGGACTAATAACCCCAGTAGTTGACGCGCCCGGAACCACTAACAACCAACCAACCGGGAATCACTGGGAAAGCTAGGAGCACCGAGGCGGTGCCAAAGTACACCATGGACAAATATGTAAAAGTGCAGGACCGACATATCTCGATGCGAAGTTGAGGATTCGCAATGATGCCCTTCGCCCTAGGGGAGCGGTAGGTACACGAGAGGTCTGGTAGGCTTTTAGAGAAAAACCACATTGAGAATGTCATACTTTTGCACCATTAACTTACACTAGCTTGAATCTTTATCTGCAACATACTCCATTATCTTCAAGCGCTCATGAGTACAGTAACAAGTAAATTAACTGCCTCACTCCTCAACTTAAGTGGGTATCCTATTTTTTTCATCCGCAACGTAAAAAATGTTTTGTTCTAAAATTGATTTTGATTGGTTGGCGATTGCGGGCGCGCCGTCTGTATTTGCCAGTGGTGTCGTAAGTGCAGTGCATGTTTTTTATCGCAGTAAGTAGCGGTTATCTCCCGCTGAATGGTGAGATTCGACGCCGGGCTACCGTCGGCTAGCGGACATTTCCCCAACTACGTATCTCCCACCAGCAGGGCACCCGCCCAGCCGGGACAAGCTCTAAGCTCCCGACCGGTCTCCCGACATGTGTGGAAGTGTAGTGCATGTTAGTGTAAGTGTATGTGTAAGGGGAGAGGATAGGACAAGGAAAAGGGACCGGAAGCGGTAGCTCAGTGCATCAACTGATGTCATATATTGATAATCACAATGAATTCATCGTTGGTCATGACCAGTTTTCTCTATATTACAATAGTTAAAAAACCTTTTTATTCATTCGTGGGTCTTCGCGCGCTCTTCACTTCTTCCTTCGATGGCGCCCCGAAGAACCTTCTCCGTCGTTGGAGCAGAATCTTACTTCTGGATAAAGTCCTCGCCTAATGTCCGTGTCTGGTTCCCAATTCTCTCGGCGACACTATTATAATCCGTGGCTTCCCTCACGAACGTCTCGGGTGGACGCCTAGATACGTATTTTTCTTCTAACAAGAAGGCTCTATCCTAATATAAGAAACGATAGTTAACTTTATACAACTGTCAATTACAGCCTTTCCTCGATCTAGTAAAATATATCAAGAGCCGACCCGCTCATCATCGCGTTGCTCGAGCCAATCAATGTTCTTCTAAAAAAACTCGGAAGCATCCGAATTTTATATCTTTTTCTTTTTGTCTCTCAAAACATTGCTTATTCCGCCTCAGCTCTGTCATTTATAGATCCCCCCTCGCGATCGTCTATTGACATCCCTATATTCATGTCAAATGTCAAATAAAATGACATTTCAATAACAAAAACGGTTCGTCATTTTGGTATATGACAACGTATAAAATTAAACATTAAAGAATGAAATCCTTCTTGAAAATTGGGGTGCGACTTATCACCGGTGCGTCTCATACACTGGTAAATACAGTAATACATGCTTAGAACACGGTCCTAGAACAAGAGAGCTTCGTTTCTGCAAGAACTGAATACCAATCCACTTGGCATCCTCTCTCTCTCTCTCTCTCTCTCTCTCTCTCTCTCTCTCTCTCTGTGTGCAGTGGGAAGGGATGGGAGAAGAGAGGGTGGGGGAGGTGGGAACGTTCGGTGCGAAATAGGTCACGGCAGAATGCACGAAAACCGATAATTGGCGGCCGGCAATTAGGGCTCCGTTTTCATTTCGTAATTTACGAGGAGTTGTGTGCTAGCAACGCACGGTGTGACTAAGGTCTGCGGAGGACTGTTGTTCTTTGCACAGAGTGCGCCAACACCCTTGGAAATCAATGACTCGAGGTGTGGTCACGAACTCAATACGTCGTTAATGCAACGCAACGTGAATAGAAATAATAATAATAATAATAATAATAATAATAATAATAATAATAATAATAATAATAAACAATATGGTGATAGGGAAGACTGGTTTCACATCCTTTTAATTTGCTGTGCGACCGAAACTTGGAGAGGAAAATGGATGGGAATGGGAAATTACTACTTCCAAAATAGGAACGTAACGCTCACCCAAACATTTTAGGTGATAAAAGATATAAATTCAAGGAAGAATTAGGAACATTTCTAGGAAAGGTTCGGACCATTAGGGAAACTGAAATTAGGGAGTGGGAAAACAGCACTGGTTAGTACGAGCGGAGCTTAGACTGGAGAGAAATAAATAAGTCAATAGACTAACAATAATTAAGTAAATCAGTAAGTTATGTTAAGTTAGTAAACAGTAAAAAAAAGGTCATAAGTCGTAGTCAATTGTTAAGGAAATGTGTGACCGTCCGTTTTCTTAACTGCTTCGAAAACGTGTCACATGAAACCTAAGAGAGGAAACGAGAGAAATGAAGCAGTTCGAACGCGAGAGAGATGAGCAGTTTGAACGCGCGCCAACGCGGAAGAATACGAAAGAATGCTCACTGAAAATTAGGTCAATAGAGATCGCCACAATAGATCGTGCGAGACCGGTAGTCAGACGAAAGAAAAAGTTCTTTCTGAGGTTAGCAGCTGAACTGGGCAGACGTAATGACAACGACACGCCAGGGATTCATATTGCAGCGGACTTCAGATTGGCATCTTTTATAAAACTCTTCAGGAAGATAGGAAGAGGTAAATATCCCATTATAAATTGATTTGAACGTAATCTTGAGAGAAAGATAATAAGAGACGTTGTGAATTTATAATAGGAGAATGAAGGGAGAGGAGTTTTTGAACATGTGGCAGTAAATTAATAGTTGCATTCATTTTTTCTTTCCAGTTTTATTATTTGCTCTCTTAAATTTTGTGCTCGTATAAAAGAGGTTGATCTCTGGATTTAATTCAACACTCTGAATATCCAGTTGGTTATTAAGTCATAATTGGAAGTCAATTAGAATTTATATGAGAGTACGAAAGAATATAAACCTTGTACGAGACGGAGAACGCGTTTCTAGTGGGCAACTGTGTTCTCAACCCGAAGCTCCGACGCTCCAAGGCCACCAACACCGAGGAAAGGGTAGAAGAAAGCACAGCTGATTTCCCGACGCGGCCGAGAAGAATAAAAGTAAGGTCGTGCCAAATGAACTGTTTTTATATCGAAAGGAGTAATTCATTTTAAACAGAAAGCTTATTCTGAATTCTTTACGTAGAAAGAGGGGAGAGTAGCATATTTGCTATACTTAAAAGATAAAGAAAGTAAAAGTACATTTGTTTCCTATTTCTAGCACGTGAGGACAGAATCAATCTTTTCTTTTAAAAGGATTCGAAAATGTGATATTGTAAATTAGTGAATAAGAGTCTGAGTAAGAGACGAATTACAATATTAATTATTCTCTGAATTTTTAGAGAGAGAGAGAGAGAGAGAGAGAGAGAGAGAGAGAGAGAGAGAGAGAGAGAGAGAGAGTATTTCATTTTAAAGCAGTGTTAATCCAGAATTACTAGCTTTGATTTTCAATTTGTTTTCTTTTGTATAAAGTAATATTTTTAACGATTCTCAGTATTATTGAAAGTGTGTGTGTTTATTGAAAAATTGTGTTATAAATGAGAGTAAGAAGTTGTGTATCGAGTCATTAGTGTGTGTTGGATTTTTTTTCTTCCAGCCAGTCATAGTTATTCTGTATTTGATTTTTTGAGTGTCATTTCATGTAATTGTCACAGCTGCAATATTTCTAGAATATACTGAATTAAGTGAAAAGTGATTCTAACTCGAGTTTTTAGTAATTTGCATCCAATCCAAAACGTTCTTCACGACCCTGACCCCCCTATTCTTCTTTTTTTATTATTTGTGTCCACACTGGGACGTCTTACTGAGCTAGCTGACCATCCGGCGAATTGTGTTCGCCACCCCCAAGACGTCTCAGGTCGGGTGCTGGCCTTACGGCTTGAAACCGACGCGTGGGTCGCATACGTACATAAATAAGTCAATAAAAATAAATTAACTTAAAATAAATTAAAATAAAATAAAAATTATATAAAAGGAATCGGTTAAAATAATATACATTAGGGGGCGAAGAGAAGTGGGAATCGGAAATGTAAGGGCAGAGGCGTTGGTGCGGACGAGATCTTCTGTGGTGCTATTTTGTTTTCAGGTGCTGAGGAGGCCAAACACTGGAAGCGAGAATGTCTGACGCCCGCGCCAAATAAATAAATAGTTTAAAAACAAAAACCGATAGAGCTTAGGTTAGAGCAGCTGGGCGTAAACCAGCGCCGGGGTTCGAATCCCGGTCTTTTTTTCTAATTTAATTATTAAAATGCATTGTTACTCAGTAACATTGTCACAATTTGGATAGCTGTACGTCTGCGGAACACATTCTCCGATCGTAAGTGCATCCAACAAGGTGACGGGTAAGGTGTCAATTATATTATTATTATTATTATTATTATTATTATTATTATTATTATTATTATTATTATTATTATTATTATTATTATTATTATTATTATTATTATTAATAGAATACCTCTAATTCAAGAATCAACACCACTATGAAATAATGCTATTATCAGTGGGGTATAACATTTACTCCGGGTTGCAACCAGCTTCCTAAGGAGCAGATCTAGGAACTGTCGGTGCCTCTACAACACTGCGCAAAATGTAGGTTGTTCCCAATAATGCAATATCTTGCACTTCCCGGACTTTTGAATGACCTGGGAGTTTAGCGAAGTTCTTGCACAAATTTCGAGGAACAAATCCCAGTGCTCCGATAACTATTGGGATGACCTGTGGTTTTACGTTCCGCATTCAGCTGATCTCGATTTCCAAACTCTTGTTTAAGATCTTTCTCTGCCTCCTTGGTTACACTTTTGCCATCGTCGGCACAGAAATATCTACAAGTAGACACGTTTTATTCTTCAAATTCCAAATAACAATATTGAGTTTGTTTGCCGTGTATCATGTTTAGCGGATATATTTACTTTAGAACACTAAACTAGGGAGTGGATTTTCATGATCTAAAACATCGCCAAAAATGATCAATAAAATGATCTTAAAATGTTTTAAAAATGCCCAACAACCAAAGAAAAAATGACGTAAAAATCTTATCAAAACCAGTTCGGATGAACAAATTACGCTGTTGGATACGTTGCTGATGTAATCGAGGCTGCTACCATACGTTAGAGTGAACTCAACTTGCAAACTTTTGGTTTGGACTGTTCTTTGCCAGAAAATCTCTGTCTTTAGTTATCCCGAAATCGGCTGAACCGGCAATGGTGCGTCACAAGAATTATATACTCAGAACGGCTGTCAAAACAATTTCTAAGCAAACAAATCAATTGAGTAATTTTGTGAAGAACATTTGTTGCATCTCGTAAATATTATTTGAAGCAAGTTCCTTTAAAAATGACATTAAAATCGATGAAATCAGCGAAAAATGCATTAATAGTGGCGGAAAAAGGTAAAAAATGACTCATTAGTCAAATGCGACAAAAAATGCAAAATAAGGACCTAGAAAAATGCTTTAATAATAAAAAGTGACATATCAGTCGACATCAACAAATAAGCAAAATGCAAAATAATGACTCATAAAAGTGTCATTTCCTTTTGTCATAACATAAAATGAATTTCTACACTAAACGGCATTGTTCTAAAGTGAAAAAAAATAACATTTCACGAAAATCCGCCCCCTCCTGATAACCGTGCATCAGAAAATATGCACTGTAGTTCGTGGATCGCCTCACGTTGAGAACGGCTCTGAATCGTCTCCCTTTTTCGGGACAGCCTGTATTTCCGCGCGTACATAAGTTATCTCCTCATTTCCGTGGAGACATTTGTCAACGCCGCGCGAAAAGTGGCTTCTTCGCCGCGAGCAGCGCTAGTAGTCGGAGGGGGGAGGGGGAGGGGGAGAAAAAGTCCTTCGGGGGATTTGGGCACGAGCGACGTCGCGTTCGTAGAGCGACGTCTCTGTGTGATGACGTCGCTTGCGAAGATGACCGTGCAAGACGACTGTACTGATATTGCAGTGTAATGGAGCTTTGAGAATCAATATTTACTCTATAACAATAATTAATACTTATTGCTATGTAAACGATTAAAATGTTTCTTAGTTACAGATGTATCGAGCCATATGACGGACGTGTTCTCCCAATTTGAGCACGAAGCGAGCAAAAACTAAAAACTGCTAAAAAACGAGCAAAGGGCTCGATTAAGTATTGAAAATTTGAGAAATAGTCTACGACTTTCTCGTAGGCGATTTTAAACAAATCAGCACTGTTTGCAGAACTTCTTAAACACGGTCCGATAACTCGCTGAGGTTAAGCAGATAGATCCGAGGGTCCGTGGAGGGGCGTCACCGATTTCTACCGACGCCGACACCCTGAAGGCCTAAAGCATTCTGATGATTGAATTGAATTGAAGGTGCCTTATTTTACGTGGCGAGACTCAGGCCATGAGGCCTGCTCTTCCGTCTGACCATGCAAATTTTGCTAGGCTCCGTTCACCAACCATGGGAGAAAGAAGGTATTACTGGGGCGACGAAACAGGCGATTTGAATTTAGCTCAGTGGCTTCATTTAGGCTTGAGGATCTTTTACATGCAGTAAATCTACTAACATGGAGCAGCCGGATTTACTTCCCCTCCGAAGAAAGGCGTATGAAGGTTTTTTTCGCCCTTAAAAATCCATTATTGGGTTCGAACTCGCAAACTTGGGTATAACAGTCCGATACGGTAACCGTTACACCATCGCCGCCGTTGATGATGGGCCATGGCTTTAGGTTCAAGAAGAAACATTCATCGGTAGACGCCGAATAAAGACTTGGAACATCGTTACAAGGGTAAAAACTTGAAACCGGGAGCGGTAGCTCAATGCATCAAGTGATATCACTGCAGGACCTCTGACCGGGAGGTCCTGGTTCGATTCCTGATTGCAGCAGGATTTTCGACACTATCTTGTCAGCTAGGTCGAAATCAGTCGCTGTCTGAAGGAGACCACTAGCGGCTAGCTGATCTGATCGGTAGAGTTCCGTGGTTCCTCCGATCAACACCAAGCAAATGCCGGAGCAGTTCTGTAACAAACGGGCCACGGACCGCGCGCGATCTGTCCTTCCTCTTCCTCGTCCTATACTCTTACATCGTCCTCCCCTTACACACACACACACTCACATACACACACACACTCACACACGCACTCACACACACACACACTCACTCACACACACACATACACACACACTCACACTTACATGCACTACACTACCACATATTCCGGGAGACCGGTCGGGAGCTTAGAGCTTGTCCCAGCTGGGGCGGTGCCCCGCTGGTGGGAGAGTCCTGGTTAGGGAAAACCCCGCTAGTCGACGGTAGGTCGGCACTGGATCTCGCCATTCAGTGGGGGAAGATCACCGCCACCTCCGGACGAAAACTTGCACTACACTTACGGGATTAATGATCTCAGTAGTTTATGCAGCCCGAATCACTGACAATCAATCACTCATGTGACAACTTTGAAAAATATGTTTGGGGGTGCATTACAAGGGTAGCGTTACGTGCGGCAACAGTGTCAACCTAGCGTGCAAGTTTCGCGTCCTCACCGCCGTCGTCGCCTCAGCGCCGGGTGTCACAAGATGCCCTCCAGGGAGAACGCGTCGCCGCCGCCTTTTTAAGGCTGCAACGGCGGCGGTGAGGGCGGTAGCGTCGGAGGTTGCCGTGGAGAGAAGCATCGTCGTCAGGTGGCGCGCCCCGGCTACGCTCCCAGGGGTGCCACCCGTCCGCGACCTCAACGCCGTAGCCGCCGCCGCCGCTGCCCTGACTCCCCGCAGACAGCTACCGCAGGGTTGCCACATTGGGGAATTTTGTCCTCTAAATGGGGATGTTTTAAGGTGTGGTGAAAGAATGGGGAACGTAAATGGACGGGGAAATGTTTCGGAATTTTTTTTTGGCGAAAATATTTTCATCCGGAGTCGACATAGAAATATTATTTCTTAATTATTTTGAATAAAGAAAGAAACCATAGACATTATTCTATCTCATTTTGATGTATCAGAATGAGAAAAATAAATGACAGCCGTGGAGAAAGAAAAAATATTGTAAATATAAAATAATAAATGGTTTCGAGCAGCTCAAAAGACGATGATTGGTCGATTGGAGTTGAATTTAAAGGGGCAGCCAATAGAACCTTCAGGGACACCTCATGTCGTTGGTCCATAATTTGTAGAATATTTTTCGTTTCAGAGTTGGGGAATTTTGTGTCATTGGAGGAGTTATTTGGCGAAATTCCGAAGAAGTGATGGGGAAAGAGCTCCCACCACATCTGGCAACCTTGCGCTACCGTCCCGGTCCCCGAGACGACGCGGAAGAAACAGGCGGGGGGGGGGACGTGGGGCAAAGTGCATTTCGGCATTCGCCGAGAGAGTACGCGGCGTGCAAGTCGCGGGTGGAGACTCCATTTTGTCAATTGATTGGGTGATGTGAATGAAAATGAGCGATTACTTCTTTCATGATGTTTCAAAGCAGTTGCTTCAAACATTATCAATAAAGGACGTGAGTGATGGCTCTTATCTTGAGCAATTTCTCCATTGGTGAGTAACTGCTCTGGCGAGGAGCAATTGCTTGTTTTTCGTATGAATAAAATCGAGAATTTGCTTGCGGTTCGAAGCATTTCCTTCGAATTTTCGGAGCAACCTCTGTAGGTGACTCATCACGTATTGTATGGATTAAAGAGAGGTTATATACAACTGTTGTGAGCTGGTTTTGAAGTTTTAATCAGTGAATGAATGAATGAATGGTGGTAGATTTCCTATGATATCGCCAACAATACACAACAACTGTACCACTTAACACGGTCGACACCCTTAGGAACAAGCAATCTTTGCGCGGTAATGAGATAGACGAAAATCGACCAATCGCTACAGATCAGTTAGTGAGCAATTACTTAGTGAGAGAACTGAATGCTTCAATTTCACAAAACTTTTTATTCATATGAAAAGAAGCAATTGCTTATAAGAAGTAGTAGTTCCGACTTGTTATCGCGAGCAATTACTCTAAAGTACTTATTTTTATTCATATCTTTCGTTGTTTGGGAGCATCAACGGCTATTGTTATTCGTCCTGAAGGTAAGTGTTTTTTATGCCTTGAGGTGGCGGTGTTCTTCGCCAGTTGATGAGATCCGGCGCCGACCTAGACTTGAGAAAAATGGAATTTTTTCGATTGATTGACTAGCGTTTTTGGGTGCAACATCAGCTACAGTCTTTAATCTCGCCATTGTTATGAATGTTTTTATGCCTGAAGGTGGCTCTGATCGTTCTCAGCTATTTGGTGAGATCTACACGTCGACTTGCGTTTTTTCCCAATCAGGTATCTCCCAACAGCGGGGCACCGCCCCTGCCGGGGCAAGCTCTAAACTCCGGACTGGTCTCCTGACTTCTGTGAAAGTGTAGTGCATGTAAGTGCGTGTGTAAATGAGGGGTGAAAATAAGACAATGGAAAGGAAGAAAATATCTAAGTTCCCGACTGTTCTCTCAACATATGTAGCAGTATAGTGCATGTATGCGTAAGTACATGTGTAAAAGAAGACATATTAGGACCAGGAAGAGGAAGGAGAGATCGCGTGCGATACGTGGCCTGTTTGTTGGGGTACTTCTCCGGGATTCAGATGGTCAGCAAAAATATGGAAAACTGCCGATCGGAGCAGCAAGCAGCTAGAATTCTCCTCTGAACAGTGACCTATTTTGACCTAGCTATGTAGTAAGTGTTCAATTCCGTCACCGACGGTACTCGAACTCTAAAACATCCCAATCAGAGGTACTGCAGAGTCAGCGGCAGCTGGGCTAAACTCAGCTAGTCGTAACGTTGGAGAGGACGCGTTTCAAAGTGCTTTTCGGCATTCTTCGGGAGTGTAGGTTAGATATCAACAAACGTCTGCGGTAAACGCTATCGTCCGAAACTGATCAACTGATTTTCTCCAAATTTGATATTCGTCGATCGATTTTAAGAAACTCGAGACAGATACAATGCGCGGGCAATTATGGCAATTAATTATTTTGAGGCATGATCGAATAATGCTACAAGAGCTCCCATTAATATTATTATTTATTTCGCAGGTGTTGACGCATAGATAATCATTAGTTACCTTTTAGTAGATACATATAGTTGGTGATTCATTGCCTCTCAGCAAGTAGATGGCCCATTAAACGCCATCCGATAAGTTTCAGACTTGACTTCATTTTTTTGAAGAAATGAGATTTGGAATATAAGGAAATAAAATCAACACTAATTACCCTATACTGCTATGTGATTCAATGTCCGCGGTTTTTGCCGGATCATTTCTTCAAACATCTCTTCACTTGTTAATTGAACATGTCTGAAACATTTTATTCGCATTTTCTCGAAGAAATTTTAAAGGTAATCAAGTACGCTTAAGGTAATTTTAAAGGTAATCGAGAAAGTTAAAAGATAATCATTTGAAGCACTTATACTCACAAATGCAATAGAATATCAAAAATGTAAAGAATGTAAAAAATGTTAAGAAAAGAATTGGAGTCATTTTTGAGATTGCTCGTATTTCATTTAAAATGGCGCGAATACTACTAATATTTTCCAAAAATATACACGACATCAATTAAAGAATTAATTATGGAGAACAAATTTCAATCGAAGAAATAATCTGATCTTTGTATATGTTGTTGTATCTTTAATAATGTAGTTGTACGAGGGTCTGCAAAATTTTGAATCTTTTGAAATTTCAAAAATTGTAAACACTCAAAAACACGTGAGAGTAAGAATAAGGCGAAACAATTTCAAACTTTTTGGAAAATTTTCAAAACTTCAGAGTTAAGAGTGAAAAATTTGTAAGTGTATTTCACTCTATTCATGCAAGAAATTTAAAGAAAAATTGGAACCGTATTTTAGAAAATTTCTTGGATCTTCATGCGAGGCATTCACTAAATTTTTTTTCAAAATCGCAGGGCTTTCAGCTAGATTGTTATATTTTCATTTTTACAAAAATGCTGTGAATAATTTAGGTGTTTTGCTTGTTCATAAACCAAAGAGTTAAAAAATAGTATTTGAAGTGTCAGGGGCCTGAAAACATGCGTTTTCATTGAAATTTCGCAATCGATTTTCGGCAGCATTACGTAACTTTAAAAAATATATATCATAATAATTTACTATATTACCCAGTATATATTTATATCCACGAGATATATGTATGCATATATGTAAAAAGTTTTGAAACGAACAAGGAATGAACGCAAACGCCAGAAGCTAAACGACCCAGACATGGAATAAACAACAAAACCAGAATATACCGTCTGGCAGGAATGAACCAACCGTTAAGGGCAGTACAGCTGCAAGAAGCTGTGCTCGCTGACGTGTAAGCCCCGTTTGATCACGTGGTCGGGGCTGTAGGCGTCCCACACATCTCGGGGGATAGGGGTTGTCCGCCCTCTCTCAACCGGCCGCGCCCCGCCCCGCCCCGTCCCGCCCCGCCCCGCCCCGCCGCGCCCCGCCCCGCTCCTCCCCGCCCCGACCCCACTCCGCTCCGTCCCGCTCCGTCCCGCTCCGTCCCGCCCCGTCCCACCGCGCTCTGCCCCGCCGCGCCCCGCCCCGCCGCGCCCCGCCCCGCCGCGCCCCACCCCGCCCCGCCCCGCCCAGCCGCGCCCCGTCCCGCCACGCCCCGCCCCGCCGCGCCCCGCCCCGCCCCGCCCACCAATTAGAGGCAGTAAATGCCGCGCCGACATAGCGACACGCGGACGGGCCAACGTATCATTAACTTGGGTTTTGGAGCTTCCTCGCCCCCGCCCCCCGCTCAGAAGGCATATGGTACGTCGTACATTTGGTTAGTACATCCGCCTTCCGCCATAGGGGCTGGACTCGATTCCCGGGGTAGTGGGGGACAAAACGGGCTCTCGACAGAAGTTGTCGAGGTTTATTCGCCATTTTTTCTTTCTCGTGCGCCGGTATTGTAATCATGCTCCAGAAAACGGCCAATTTTTGACTGAAAAACTCCTGGGACCTGTATAAGAAATTACTTCTTATACTTGTGAAGTCAGAATCAATGTTTTGAGGATTCCCGATGCCAAAAAATCTATTGACGGCAAAACATGTATGTCTGTCTACCCGTCAGTCCGACAGTGCGTCCCTCCGTTAGCCCTTCCATCCGTCCGTCCTTCCGTCC
>BLKR01005995.1:0-41698 GCA_011170035.1 Teleogryllus occipitalis | reverse complement strand
CTTCTACATCGCTTGCGCCAACCGTTGATATTCTCCAAAGTAGATATTCCTCCATTGGTTTAAACGAGACCAAGGACCTCCGAGTTTGAAAGGAATGTTTTGATTTTTGGGGGTACTTTACATAAAGCCTAAAAAACATTTTCAAAATTTTCTCAAAAATGGCCCCTATTTTTTTGTATTAAACTTTCTTCTCGGGTATTGTAAACGACGGGACAAGTCTCATTTTCGTTGATGTCATCGATGTTTTAAAAATCCCAAAAGTTCAATTTTGTTTGCGTTTTCTTGCAACTGCAACATTAAATCTGGAGCTTTTCCCCTAATGTTTTTTTAATAATAGAGCTTGAAATCAGGTCATGTACAGTTTTTCGAAAAGATGAGTAGTTTTCTTTAATTTGTTTCTTGGTCGTTTTCAGAGGACAGTATACAAATTAATGACAGTCAAATTTCCGGGGAACTCTCTATATTTTCAAAAATTGCAAATAATTAACATTTCCAATCTACAAACTGGAGATAAAGATCCGTACTTTAAACAAAATATGTTTTAAAAAATAAGCATTTAAAAATGGCATTTACACTTTTTAAAAAATTGTTGTTTTTGGAAAATTCCAATTATCTTGCGTTTTCTCAAAATCTGTTCCAAATTTTGTCTTCAGGTTCTTTAACAAATAAAACAAGGCACGCTTAAACGAATGGCGTGGGTCGCATTCACGTTCATCTCTCTGAAATTTCAAAAATTGCAAATTTAGAAATAATGCGAGAAAAAATTGCTGTTGTAGCACCACTAGTTAATTTCATATCATACCACTTAACCACTGATCCATTCGGATATATTTATAAGGCATAAGAACGATAACGTTAAAAAGGATAATGTTTCCATTCCCAAAAACTCAAGACCGAGAAACTCGTATTTTCGATTTTGCACTTGCTTCTTCTTTTTTCTTCATCTTTTTGTTTCCTTCTTCTTCTTCTTCTTCTTCTTCTTCGTCTTCTTCCAAAATCATCGAATATTAAGTATGAGGATATTTTGATTCTTTAATAATGAATATTGATATAATTCTGAGAAATCAATGTTCATTTTTATTCCTACTTTAAAATGTAATAAGTATTAGTAATAGAATTAAAATGTAAGTAGTATAAGTAATAGAACAACTACATAAAAAGTAATTTGAAGTAAAATATTTGATGAAATATCTAATAGGGTATTTTAAAAAATTGAGCTGTTGCAACGTAGTATCGTCTTTCGAAATGCGTATCTTTCAGGCCGTATAAAAAAATAAAGTGCCTACTCCGTTTATTTCAAATTTTGTACTAACGTAGTTAATTGGATGTCTGCATGGTGTTTCATCTGGTAATACAATATCTCACGCGTGAAATTTTAAATTTGAGGCTGGACAGTGTAACTTCTGCTATTATTTCAAAAAATAACTTTGTTTTTCAGGGAAGAGAGTAAAGTTTGTCTAGGAAATGATTTATATAAATATTATTTAAAACTAAATAATATTGCAATGTAATTTTCTCTTATTTTATATTTCGCTTATTCTAGAAATTATTAAAATGACTGAAACAAGGTGTTTGGACTTCGGAAAGTTACACATCAAACATTATAGATGCAAATCTAGATCAAATACGTAGTAAATAATGACCACCATCTCGATCAGTTTTTTTGTCCAGTTTTCCTGATCCATTGAGAAAATGCTGAGATGGCCCCTTGTTTTGCTTCTGGACATAAATGAAACTTCATTATCTGAACGTCTTCTAGAATTCAGTGGGAGTATAGTTAGTCAAAGTATCGTTTCCATGTTGTTGCGGCAGGAAGTATTATTCTTGACGAAGGACATGATGGATAAGAGCCCAACATTTTTGCTTGATTTATCCTTGAAATAGATTTTATTACATCGGAGCTTTTTTTCTGTTTTCAAAATTCAAGTTTATGGCTTAGTGTAGGGATCACAGAGTTTTGAAAACGTGCACCGTATTCACTTCTCCCCATAGCTCCGTCATACACAATTTTTAACTGTTTTTGACGTAAATAAATAAATAATAAATAATGCATTGTTGAAACACGTCTCACATCAACCATACTACTGGAACCCGCACGAAATATGTGAGTTGTTACTTAGTAATAGTTACTTACGTAATTTTCATTCCATCATCTCATAGAACATTGAACACTTCCGAATTTATGCATAAAATGAAATAAATTATCAGTATTGTGCTTTCTTCGAAGGGGTTTCGGTGGTATAGTGCATAGGACTGTTATTCTCAAGTTCAGGAGTTCACGCAGGTATCGCCCATTAGTTGGGCACCGTCTCAGCCGGAACAAACTCTGTAATTGACTGGTATCCCGGCATGAGTGGGTAGTCTAGTGCATGTAAGTGTAAGTGCATGGGGGTGAGGATACAAGCAGGAAAGAAAAATCTCGCGCGGTCTGTGGCCCGATTGTTGGAGTACTGCTCCGGTATTGATCTAGTGTTGATGGGAGAAACCAGTAAAAATATCGATCAGAGTAGCCGGCTGCTAGAATTCTCAAGACAACGGCAGGATTCGACCTACGATGGTGTCAAAATTCCTGTAACCGTCGGGACTGGAACCCTGGGACCTCCTGGTCAGAAGTAATGCAGTGACGTCAATCGATGCCCTGAGCTACTTAAGCAGATAGGGCATCATTACATTAAATTAAAAATAAGAGAGGAGCAAAACCTTCAGGCTGTAAAGTGTACAGTTGACTTAGGTAGGCTTCGTAAACTTCTTGCATCAAGCGTTTTCTTATTTTGCCGACTCTTCCACTTAAGTTCTTCCACGGCTACCTATTAACATACTGTTTTCTATATCATATGGGTTAAGCAATATACAATTTTCATTAAATTATCTGTTCTTTTCTTTTTTTGAGAGAAATATTTGCTTGTATGTTAAAACCCATCAACAAAACTGGATTCTGACTACTCAATGTGTTAGAGGCAGTAATTTTCTTAAAAAGAAAGAAGATTTATCCACTTTTTCGTTACCAAGGCCTACCAATATGCTATTTTATGAAAAAATTTCCAATTTCCACCGCATGATTACAGTACTTTCTCTTTACTACATACGTAGGAAGGCGGAAAAGCAATATCGACTGATTAGGGCAGCCGGCATACAGAATAATTTCAGGAATTGTTTCATTTGACTAAACTACCTAGCACGTCTAAAAATTATGTTGTCGTTATTTCTCGTTTCTAGAACAAGCCAGTCTACGAAACCGTGGACCACAAATATTCGTACATACAATTCTCTTCGTCGTTGAAGCATTAGAACTTCACATTTTCCAAAAATCAAGGAAGCGTCGACGAAATACGACGTCGTAAGATTTCATTCCACCAAGTCTCAGAATTTCGAACAATCCCGCCGTCTCATACAAAACAAAATAAAACAATCAGCCGTCTCCGCGGTGAGCAAAAGAAAAGGAGATGAGAAGAAAAAAAAAAAGAAGGCTCAGACCGCAGGAACACAACCAACGTAAGACGACTTCCGAAACTTTCCAGCAACAAGCGCCTCCTTTTTTTTTTTTTTTTTTTTTTTCATTCTTCCGGCCAGCCACGCCCGCAACTTAACATCTCCCTGCTACTACATCTGCTAAACGACCGTCCGCGAGATTTGACGACTGCAATCCGATTACAAAACGCCTCTAGCGCTCAACCGCTCCCTAAACTTCATTTAGAAGGCCTTGGCGTCGACACCGTACAAGACTTTTCGCCTTCCGACCGGCTTCTCGCGGCTCTTTTGTTCTTGACGCGTCTTCTTTTTTTTTCGAGGGAAAAAAAGAAGGAAGTACTGAAAAAGCTGCCGGCGACGAGGTGGAAAGTAAGGGGGAGGGGGGAAAGGGAGGGGAAGAGAGCCGGTAGAGGGCTAGTTAGTCAACAATGGCAGCTCGGAGAGAGGTGGAGAAGTTCTGGAAGAGGAGAAAAGCCAGGGTGGTAGACGAGCTTATTAAACATTGTTGGGAGCGATGCGGCAGCTTCTGTGTTTGCCGGCCGGAGGAGTAGAGGGGGGGTGAGGATAAGGGGACGACGAGTCGCTGTCTGGAGGAGAATTCTAACGGTCGGCTGCTCTGATCGGTAGTATTCCGTGGTTTCTCCGATCAACACTAGGCGAATGTCGGTGCAGTACCCTACCAAACGGGCCACGGACCGCGCGCGATCTGTCCTTCCCCTTCCTTGTCCTATCCTCTCCCCTTACACACACACACACTTACACTAACATGCACTACACTACCACATATTCCTGGAGACCGGTCGGGAGCTTAGAGCTTGTCTCGGCTGGGGCGGTGCCCCGCTGGTGGGAGAGTCCTGGTTAGGGGGAAACCCCAGTAGCCAACGGTAGGTCGACGCCGGATCTCGCCATTCAGCGGGGGAAGATCACCGCCATCTCCCTAGAAAAAAACATACACTACACTAACGGGAATATTGACCGAAGCAGTTGACGCGCCCGGAAACACGAAAAAAATCAATCAATCGAATCAGCTTAATCTTCGTGACTTGGCGTAGTTAACGAATTCGCCTAACGACGCTGGTTTGGCCGTCGTGACCTTTCAGTAGAACTATCGCAGCATTCGTCTGGATGACCGAGGGAAACCACGAAAATCCCCGGTCAGGATGACCGGCACGGGGACTGAACCCGGACCTTTCGAATACGAAATCAGCGTGCTACGCCCTGTACCACTTCGCTCAGTGTTTGCCAGCTGTTTAAGGACCTAAAGGGGGGAGTGGTAGGGATGGGGTGGGTGCGGAAAACGGTCCACCGGGGGTGGGGGGGAGGGCTCCATGTTGCAGCCGTTGTGTTTGCCGATGGGAAGGGGAAGACGGCAGGGAAGGGGAAGGTTGGACGAGAGGAGAATCAGCTACCCGGAGAGTTTGGCGGTGAAGATGGAAGTTGTTGTCGGGTAAAGCGGTGTATGCCGTTGTGTTGAGGCGAGGGTGTATCTGTGGAAGGGGAAGTGCAGCGGTTGAATGGGTCTGAGAGTTGGAAAGAGTTTTAAGGTAGTTGGGAGTTTTGCGGTGAAAGAGGGAATTTCGCGGGCCTAGAGGGGTGTTAACTTGTGGAGATGTTTTATAAGTAAAGACAAAGATGTTGATACCTTACATCGGTATTAACTTGATTTATTTTTATTAAACGTCGGAAAAGCATTAATTAGGGGTAATGAGAATGAATTGTAAAATTGATGAATTAAGGATAAAATCAGGAATTGAAATTGTGATCTGTAAAGGAAACATACAAAGGGCATGTACCCATCATGCCTTCACTAAAACAATCCAAAAAATGTTTGGTAAATTACTCGTTCGATAGATAGCGTGGTATTAATAAGTAAGAGATTTAAAGTTATTTTAATACCTTATAGACGTATTTCTGATGGAATGAAAGAACATTTTTGTTGATACCTATTCTTGAACAGGAGCTTTTTTTAATTTCGTAAACGTGAGTATTTTCATTGTACTCTTTGTTGGTTTCATCCTTATCTTCAGTGTTAGCGTACTCTGCAGGTATTGTTATTACAGGAGGCTCAGAAATAATCGCATAAATTACGATGCGCGGTTGTTATGATTGTTTCGTTTGTTACCAAACATTACGAGAGATGGCGAAGATTCACTAGCATGCGCTATCCTGCCATTTTGGTGAATGATATTGCAATCATTAAAACAATTATTGTTAAAAGCTGTAGATCACAAAACAACACAAAAACACGGCATAATTAAAGCACAAAGGCACCACAACGGAATCGAATAACTCGACTAACTTGACACGCGATCCTAAAAGCCCCGGCTAGAGTGAGAGGGCAGATAAATGGTACGTGGCAAAATTACGCAGTAGCTGATGGAATTTTATACGTCGCATGATACCTCAAGTAATACACCTATATTTCACTTCGATAAAATCAACATTCACGAAAATATTGCACATCGTAATTCATCCTTCTAGTTTGGCAACTTAGTAAAACTTTAAAAAATTATTCAGCAATTATTGTCCGTGTTTCTACGTTTAAAAATTTAACAACTGTTTTCTTTGAAACAAAGCTCATTCACTGCGGTGACCAAAACAGCCTTCCTCACTATTCGCAAAGTTTGTGAAGAATAGTATTTGGTGCTATGGGGCAACACAGCAGGAGAGGTGGCTCAGGGCTTCTACTGATGTAGGTAGTTTTCCGTGTTTCTCCGATCAATAGCAGACGAATAATTAATGACCTTAGCAGTTAAAGCGCCCGGACTCACTAATTAGTCTTTGATACCGAAAAATCGAATGACGGCAAAACGTCTGTCCGTCCGTTCAATTGTCTGTCTGTCTGTCTGTCTCTGTCTTTGAGCACGCTAGCGGCTAAACCGTTCTGCCGATTTTGTCCAAAATTGATATTCATCAATCTGTCTAGCTGATGGGGCAAATTGCAAAAATTCAAAATTTGTTCGGCGTCTTCCTACAATTATGAACATACATCTATTATCATTAATGAATTCAGTTCCCTAAAGATAGATTTTGAAATAAGTTCATGTAGATTTTTCGAAACTTTTCGTGTAATTTTGCGTGAACATACAGGCAAAAGAAAGTACGTTTTAACAGTACTACCTTTTGTAGTAAGCTGTTGATACTGACATCAAATGAATATGATTATTACGTTGAGTGTTATAGATATCTCTGTTGACTGAAGTTCCCACCGTTGAGCTAGATATTTTTGACAAAAATCACTGATTCGTAAATCAAGAGGTAAATCAATAATAAAATCAAACGTTAATAAAGAGAGTGACTTGCAAGAAAAACATAGATGGGATTTGTTCATCATTCGTTCTTAATTATTTTCGTCAGTTCAAAATTCTGGGAGCTAGAGGATGTGTTTCCCGAGAATCGTATTCCGTATCTCAGGCGGGAATGAACATTCACACAATATACACAACGAACGATATGAAGGCCCACTAAATTTGAAAGAATACGAAAAGCCTAAGTGTAATGAATTAATTAATTTAATTTTGTATTCAATTCATTGAAATGGACGTTCATTTGAGGTTTTACTGAATGGAGTGACCCCACTCTTTTTACCTTAATATGAGTCAATGGCTGTGTCCTCTTTAACTTTAATAAATTCATATGCTCTTCCCGTCTCTTTCATAACTCACAAAAACAGCGTTAAATAATACCCAATTGGATCGTTCTGTTTTGATCAAACTGTACATATTCCTACAATGGATTTGTTGCGTATGATATTAATCTTTTGTGTTCTACCTTTATTCTGCGGAAGTTGACATATTTGGCATCCAAACCTGAAATTTGTATTAGAAATTAAGAAGAAATTAAATTAATGAATTCATTTTCTCGTTATCGAGCCATACTAGATGTTGACAGGCCTTTGTATACCTTTTCATTAACACGAAAGAGACTGGAATTTTACATGTTTCTTCAAACTCTACAGTGTCAGGTTAAAAGAGTGTAAGTCGAAAAGTGGATAAAACGTACGTCCGACAGTTTATAAGGGACATATTTTTTGGTAGTATATAAATATGTAAGCTCTGAATAATTCCAGAAATTTATATCGTATACATACACATGTTATACCAAAAGAAAACTTTTTTTAATCTACTTGTTTACTTAAGTCTCTCCTTTTGAACTTTTTTTGTCTTATATATTTTTGACCTAACACTTTTTATAATTTTATAATTTTTATAGTAAATATTATTGGGATGCAAGTGATGTAATAGCCCATGTTTTCGTATTGGTTTATATCATCATCATCATTGTCCTGTATCAATTCGTAGGATAAATCGTCAAATTGGAACGAAAATTATATTCCTTTGGAATTTATTCAAAGTGACTGAAACGTTCAAAGATATTCGTATCGTAACAACTTATTACAATACTCGATTTCTTATGAAGCTATCAAACTCGGTCTAACCATGATGAAATGATTTTTCATCATAGGTCTAAAGCCTTTTTTTCAAAATCCACCCGTTTCGTCTTATAAGGAGACGTCGTACGATACTTGTGTCCGAAATATTTTTTTCACGAGTGTACATTGTTTAACAAGGTTGTCCACTTTCGACACCAAGGCCTCTCAGAACGAGTTTTTTCTATAGAAAAATCGCCAATTTCTGCCACTGAATTACAATATTATGACAATCTAAAGCTGCAAATATCCAAATTATTAATAAGAGATATAACTAATGGTGCTAAAACAGCGTGTACATTCTCTTAGTAATGGTTATGTAATATAGTATGCTTCTTAGTAATGGTTATGTAAGGTTATTAATAACATAATTTCTCTCCGAAATAGCACATCTCAGTCATCATTTTTTGTTAAACTAATTACTCCTCATAGAACATTTTGTGCAAAAACTAAATATTTTTGAGCAAATATCAACAAAAATTTGACAATTATAGACAAAATATGACAATCCAAACAATGAGACGTAATGCACAAAATTCAGCTCTCAATCTTTCCATATATATATATATATATATATATATATATATATATATATATATATATATATATATATATATATATATATACAAATACTATTTAATTTAAAAAAATATATCTTGAAAATCATAATTATTCAACTAAAGGTAAAGTGCTGGCATCTTTCTAGAATGTAAATTGCTGGCATCTTGCCAAACAATTATGAAATACATCTTTCATTCACAACCCTGAATAATTTTAAAAATTCAAAAGAGTGGAAATAAAAAATTATAAAAAAGAATTACAATAATTCCTCATTATTACGTAAGCACATTAGTAAAGGGAGAAAATAAAAATAATTACCTGTTTCAAAAACGCATTATCAATTTTTTTTCTTTTCTTTTTCCAGCTACCTCGTTCTTCACTTCCTCTTCCGTTAAACTCTGTTTCAAAATTTGATTGCTTTTCTTTAACCAACGATGTTTGGCCTTTCTCTTTATTACAGACCCACCAAAATGATTAATAAATACGCGATAATTATTACGTTTCATTTGATTATTGTATTTTCCGAACGTTCTTACATTGCAAATGGGGCACCCCATTCTGACGGCTTATAAATTAAAGCTTGACTGCGTTCTAGTTATTCATAGAGCTTAGTTTGGAAAGCTAAGAGCCCGGAGCGGCGCGAAGTCCTTTACTATTTCAGTGGCGCCTCTAGCGGCAGAGAGCGCAATGAGGAATGGCTTTCATTTATTCAGGCGTCCTCAGAGGAGAGCCGGATTGCGGCTTGCGGCGCGTTTACGCGAAAGGGTCCTACCGTCGCCTTTGGCTCGGCTTGCAACCGCGCTCTCTCTGTGTCATCACAATGCACAACAATGTAAAATACATTCGTGCACATCCTGGCTTGCCTAAAATACTTTGGACTGGGAGCGGTGGCTCAGTGCATCAAATGATGTCACTGCAGCGCCTTTGACCGGGAGGTCCTAGGTTCGAGTCTCGACGACGGCAGGATTTTCGACACTAGCTTGTGAGCTAGGTCGAATTCAGTCGTGTCTGGAGAAGAATTCTAGCGGCCGGCTGCTCTGATCGGTAGTTTTTCGTGGTTACTCCAATCAACGCCAGGCGAATGCCGGAGCAGTACCCTAACAAAGGGGCCACGGACCGCGCGCGATCTGTCCTTCCTCTTCCTTGTCCTATCCTCTCCTCTGACAATACACACTTACACTAACATGCACTACACTACCACTTATTTCGGTATATCGGTCGGGAGCTTAGAGCTTGTCTTGGCTGGGGCGGTGCCCCGCTGGTGGGAGAGTCCTGGTTAGGGGGAAACCCCACTAGCCGACGGTAGGTCGGCACCGGGTCTCGCCATCCTGCGGGGGATCATCACTGCCATCTGCTGAAGAAAAAACATGTACTACACTTACGGCACCGATAACTTAAGCTGTTGACGCGCGTTGATAGACAATCATTTTTGGTGTCTCTTCTAACATTTTCAACATTTTCTAAAAAAATGCCCCGAATTGTTAGATTAAATTTTGTCCTCTGATAGCATAAAGAACGCTTAAGATAATGGTGTAGATCTCATTTTCCTTGCAATCACCGTTATTTTCCAAAATTTGAAAACTTTACTTTTTATGTCTTCCTAAAATTACAATTATGAAAATTAAATTAATTTGTTAATGAAATGTGTTCATCTAAAACAGATATTCAAATTAGGGCATGTCCAAAAATATGAGAATTTTTTGCGTAATTTTGCATGACACGAAGGCAATTTTTAAATTTTAAACAATGATTTTCTGAAAAAACTGTTCCAAATCTATTTCCATTTTTTTTGTTTCGTTTGATTTTGCATTTTTTCTTTTTTTGTTTTATTTGCTCATCTGCTCGCAAAATGGTAACGCGGTGATTGGAAATTCTTAGAATTTTTGCGTTGTAGCCGGTTGTGTTGTTTGTATGATGTAGATGATATTCTTATGAAAGAAAATAGATTTAAATCACTTAAATACTTTAAGAAGTTTGGATCGTTAATTATAGTGTTCAGAAATTAGAAGAATATTTCGATGTGATCAAGGGAATCTTATGTGAAGTTATTCTTGCTTTTCTGTAAAACGTGTTGCATGTACTGTAACAGTTAAATATAATCATGTTTGTTTCATTTGGAAAAGTAAGAAATGACTACTCCTTCCATCAAAATGTAGATATGCACTAAAAAGCGGTCCTTTTGATTGGTGGAATTGTTTTGTTTTTTTTTCAAATTACAGCTGAGGTAGCAGAGCAGAAATTGCAAAATAACAATATTACGTAACAGGTATCAACGATTCGAGAAAGTATGTGCTGTTGTAGTACCCCTAGTTTATTATTGTGTTTACGTTCTAATACGTGTGATGTAAGAATTGATTATGCAAACTGGCTAAGCCCCCCCCCCTATTCAGAAATTGGCATTTCCACAAAGTGTGTCACAAAAGTTCTGGTTTTCAATAGTTAAACGTATTATATAACTGATGAAGGTGTTTTTACATTATTTTGTTGGATTTATTATTACTTTAAAAAGAGTAAATTAAAACCGTTCTTTGCATTTACATATGATTTCCACTTTACCGTTCTATTCTTACAAAACAACTCTCCAAGTCTCTTCATTCTACGTCCTTCCCTCAATTTTTCGAGAACCAATTCACCATTTAACTTCCATCGCAAATACGTATTATTAAGTGGTTTGTTCTCTGACATTTCCCACCAACGCCCCCTGCGCGAAGTGAACCTACATCGATTACTTCGTTTCTGAACGCGCACCGCAGTTCCCCGCCGTGCGGGACCGCCTCCTATATCTCTGTTGGAAATTGGTAGGAAATCCAACAATATCCTTCTTGCCCCCCTCCCTCGCCCCCGCTTTCAATCAGATAGAAATACGTGGCGTAATACCATTGTGTGTATCGACTTCTCCAAAACCGAATTTTCCACTTAGCTGAAAATGTATAAATCACATTTCCTGCGGCCGTTTCTACATCTGTCCCCACGGCTTTTCGGGTTTCCTCAAATCCTCCCGACCCCCTCCTCCTTCTCTTCGTTTTCCTCACCCCTCTACCAATGCAGTCCGCCCCTCCCAATTTCCCACTACCCCCACTCCTCTGTCGGCATCCTGCGACATGGTCGACTCTCCTCTCTTTCTCTCTCCCTCTCCCTTGCTCTCTCTTTCTCTCTCCCTCTCCCTCGCTCTCTCTTTCTCTCTCCCTCTCCCTCGCTCTCTCTTTCTCTCTCCCTCTCTCTTTCTCTCTCCCTCTCCCTCGCTCTCTCGCTCTCTCTTTCTCTCTCCCTCTCCCTCGCTCTCTCGCTCTCTCTTTCTCTCTCCCTCTCCCTAGCTCTCTCGCTCTCTCTTTCCCTCTCTCTTTCTCTCTCTATTCAATTTAAGATATTCCTCCTCCTTCCTACGTTGGCCTCGTGCGGCAACGTCACAACCCCCATAATTCAGCCTGAATTTCATAAGATGCGTTATTGGGGTAGGGGTGCTGCGAGCCCCTGTGGGTTTGGGGTGGGGGTGAAGGGGCAGGGGTTATTTGCTCGACAATCCCGTTTCTGAACGCGCCCCTCTCCCCGCATTGGGTCGCCCGAATAGTCCGGATTTCCTTCCGCATGGCGTGGCTATTCTAGGAGTCGGCAGCGGAGACTATAGGTACCGGCTTATTCTGTGGCCGGAGGGTGAACTGTCCAATGCGAAATCTCCGTTTACCAAAGTTTCACGCGGAAAAGTGTCTAAAATACAGAGATGTTCGTTGAAATAAAATGTCCAACGCAAACAATGTTCAGTTCATTAAATGTCCAAACATTACCGAAAGGTCTGAAGTAAAAAACGTTTCTTTTTGGTGTAATTGAAGTTTGAAATTAGACCTATAATTAAAACATTAGTAAAAGAGGTTAGTTTTAGGACATGTACAGCGTGTAACATATTCAATATTTAGCCTTTGTGCTAAACGTGAGACGCTGTTCAAATGTTCAGATAGAACTGTGAATGCAACAAAGAAAACAAAATACTTTCATCTGATCAGTTTCAACTAATCTTAATGTAACATGGTACCTAATTAAGTGGTTCATATTCTTGAATTAAAATAAAAGGGAATTCATTAAAGATGTCTAAAAATAGTGCATCAAATAAGTTGTGAAAGTGAAATTATTCTGCTCTTATGATTGAGCCAATGGGCCAATCGATTATGTGTCACATTTTCTTGTCGCGAAATAAAATGTCTCTTTTTTAACGACTCGAATCATACTGCGTGACTATCTGACCACGTATGTAGCTTGGCGTATCATTTGAGTGGTCTTTGCACATAGTACTTATGCACAATATTTTCTAGTCTTCGGTTGATAATGTATTTTTTGGTTATAGAACTAATAATTACATGACCAGCTTGAATTTACAATACTCACATTTTAACCTCGTTCTTCTCATATCTGCTGCTGGAACTTCCCGTTACGAATATGGTGAGGAGTAGCGGTGGATACAGAAAGTATATTCCAGAGACAGGGATGGGGTAGAATTTCAGTTCACCATAAATAATTGAAATAATATTTTATTAAATTGTTAGCTTGCAATTAAAAACTATTGGTTGATACATATAATGGGAATACTGCTTTGGACGTGATGCGATTTACTTGTAATGATTTTCAATAGATTGTCTAAAAGTTAAAAATCAATCAATTATCCGTATATATGTTTTGTGGGAGAGGAATATCCTCAGAATATTTGAAGACATTCATTCTTCCACTTCTTCTTCTTCTCTCACTTCCACTTCTGCTGTTGTCAGGAACATGTCATTCAACAACCATCTGATAATGCTGGCACACGTAATTTGTAAATGCATTGATGATAAAATAATTATCTTTTAAAATATTCGAGTAGTTTTATTGTTTTTAAATATCCGGAGAATATTACTGAACTACAAGATGTGACTAAAAGTTACAAACATTTGGCTGGATAGGAGGACACGGCATGGCCTAAGGGTCCCCTTGTATCCACCACTGGTGAACACAACCATTTCAATTTTCCTAAGAAATTATTGATTGATCCAAAAATTTTTACAAAAAACAATTTTACCTATTTAGAATTCAAGGTGTCTTACTGTCAGAAAAATGACATACGCTGGAAATAAAATAGATTTTGTAACATGTGTGGGACAATAAGAAGAACCTTAAAAAAACAAGAGTTGAAAAACAACGCAACTCAAATTCTAGAAAGAAATGGCAGTACCCATGCTAACTTATGCATACGAAAACTGGACAATAAATATAACAGACAGAAGGAAAATAGAAAGCGCCGAAATGAAATTCTTACGTTCAGTAGCAGGTTACAATTTATTAGATAGACAATATAATGATGGCATCAGAACCGAATTGAATATATTTAATCTGATGGACAGAATTCAATCATTAAGGAGAAACTGGCATGATCATATTCAACGCATGCCTCCAAATAGAATTCCCATAAAATAAACAAGTATAATCCTAAAGGAAAAGAAATGTTGGCTGCCCCTTAACAAGATGGAGAGACTCACTCTATTGATATGGAAAAAGGCCATAAGACCTCCATGAAGCAGCAACAGAAGAAGAAGATTATTGATTGATTGATTGATTCGTTGGTTGGTTGATTGACTGGCTGACTGACTGACTGACTGACTGACTGACTGACTGACTGACTGACCGGTGATTCCGAGAGCGTTAACTATTAAGGTCATTAGATTCGTAATTGTAGTGCATGTTTTAATCGCGAGAGGTGTCGGTGATCTTTTCCCGCGGGATGGCAAGACTTGGCACCGGCCTACCGTCGGCTAGCGGGGTTTTCCCCAATTACGTATCACCCACCAGCATGACCGCCTCAGCCGGGACAAGCTAGAGTTTATTTCGGTCTCGACCAGACTGAGTTCCCGACCGGTCTCCCGGTATGTGTGGTAGTGTAGTGTATGTGTGTAGGTGTGTTACTCCTTCTACATGTTTATGGTTACTTCATAAAAGATAATAAACCGCGTGATTTTCTGCCTAGTCAAAAAGAATAATGCATAATAGATAACATAACATATCACTATAAATAATAATAATAATAATAATAATAATAATAATGAAATTTTAATGAAAATAACTGTCAATATTTGTTTATCGTAGGTAAATATTTCAAGGGATTAATCACGACATTTTCTACCTTCTCTGCCTACCCTACATTTCACTTCCCTTCATGTTAATACATGACGTCACATTTTTCTCATTGTATATTTCATGGCAATTCACCAGACGACACAATCCTACAATACACGTACGACATTAATAATTCTTATTTAATAATAACTAGGCGGCGGATCTTGAACTAAAACAATGCCAAAAATGATGAATGAAATGCTCTTAAAATATTTTTAAAATGCCCTAAAAGCAAAGAAATATGACGTAAAAAAATAGATCAAAACTAGTTCAGATAAACAACTCGAGTTGTTGGATATGTTAACGATATAATCGATCTTCTTCCTTTCGCTCAAGTGAACTCAGCTTGGAAACTTTGGTTTGGACTGTTTATTACCAGGAAATCTCCCTCCTTAAGTTATCGCAAAATCAGCTGAACTCACAATGGCGCTGATAGGCGTTACAGGAATGTGAGATTACATATTCACTATGGCTGAATTGCAATTTCGAATCAAAGAAATCGAATAGGCTACTCGGGAGTTCTGTGGAGAACATTTGTTGCATCTCGTAAATATTATTTGAATCAAGTACCATTAAAATGATATTATAATCAATAAAAACTGCGAAAATGCATTAAAAGTGATAGGAAAAGTTAAAAATGACTTATTAGTCTAAATCGACGAAAAGTAATAATAAAGATGGCTCATTTCCTTTTGTGATAACATAAGATTAGTTTCCGTACTAAACGGAGTTGTTCTAAAGTGAAAACAAAGCAAATTGCATTTTATTAAAATCCACTCCCTAATAATAACCAAACTAAATACTATGAAACAATAATAACCAGTTAAGCTATGAATTAATATAATATACTTGTATAATTTTTTTTGAACATTTGAACGGCTATAGGTCAGACTGCCGCAAGAAATTTATTTCATTCCGTAATAATTCTGTCAGTGAAGGAAAATTTTCAAACGTGTTCTCTGAGCCCTCAATCATGTATTTCACCAGAAAAAACTTACGTGATAGAACACAAATGTAACATTTTAGAGATGCACTATGTTATATTTCGAGTGTTCTCTTACCTTTTGCGTCGAGTATACTTGTTTCGTTTTTCATTCCCAGGAAGTGCGGAGATAGATTGAAGAGCAGTGAATACTCAGGCTTTCTGCCAATAGCATCCCCTCTCCCCCCTATTCAAAGCCCTTCGTCTGGAACATAAACGTATTTGCTCTCCAGGGCTTGGCGGAACATTCTTGGGTACATTACGAATACAATCGACAATATTGAGGACAAGTAATGTCCCCATTCGTTTTCCATCTGTTGAATTATACACGCAGTCTGGAAGAGGCTATTGAAGTTTTATTCAATAACTTTCTGTTTTCTTACCATGTTAGATTTATGTTTATTTCTTCAATTGAATAACTTAAAACTATGCTGTATGCTCTAGATGTTTTGTGTAGATACATTTTGTGTTCTTGTGAAATATTTCAATTACGATAAATGAGGGTATTACAACTTGACATTTTTCATCTTTATTTCAATTTAGCATATTTCGATTACTTATTAATAATTTTTACTAACCATATTATTAAAATAAAATAAAAATTATAAAAATATATTTTCTAAAATCTGTTAAACACATGGAAGGTATATTGGAACAATGGCAAGTGATATACTAACTTAACTACATCCTACAAATACTAAAAATTCCACAATAACATATTTTTAATCTCCCGTAAAATGTGAAGAGTCGTGAATGTTACAAGATAACTTTTCGCAAAGCCCTTTTTTCTTTACATTGCAAATTATTTTAAAATCCCAATTTAATCGAATTTTATATCGCTGGAGTGTACTTTACAGGCAAGTATAACGTGTTATACAACATAGTTCCTTTCCCCTGAGATATTGCACAGAGTGAATCACTTAACTTTAGAGCCCCTGCAGTTTTTGAATGGTTCAAATTATTGCAATACTGTTTTCACGAAAGTGCATGAGGGAAATGGGGCTAATTGATACATGTATTTATTTCTATTTTATCATTTGCAATTTACGAGATATTGAGATAACTTCTTTCAAATGGAACTCTACATATTTTTTAGTCTATCACGACGAGCGTAAAAAGACAAATCCAATCACTAGATAGCCTTTTTTAAGTAATTTGATTTTTTTGTGCTCAGGGTTCTTTGCCCAAGCGCGCGTTAGCAACGGGGGGGGGGGGGGTGCGCTGCGTGAACTTGTGTGGCGGTTGTGATGCGGTCAAAATATCCGGCAAACATGAGTTGAAAAAAAAACAGAATTACTCAAAAAATGCTTATCTAACATAAACAATATGTATATCATTGTATTCGTCTTTTTACCCTCGTTGATTGATTGATTGATTTTTTCGTGTTTCCGGGCGAGTCAACTACTTTGGTCATCAGTTCCGTTAGTGTACTGCATGTTTTTCCTCGGGAGATGGCGGTGATCTTCCTCCGCTGGGTGGCAAGACCTACCGCCGGCTAGCGGGGTTTCCCCCTAACAAGGACTCTCCCACCAGCGGGGCACCGCCCCAGCCGGGACAAGCTCTAAGCTCCCGACCGGTCTCCCAGAATATGTGGTAGTGTAGTGCAGGTTAGTGTAAGTGTGTGTGTAAGTGGAGAGGATAGGACAAGGAAGAGGAAGGACAGATCGCGCGCGGTCCGTGGCCCGTTTGGTAGGGTACTGCTCTGGCGTTCGCCTAGTGTTGATCGGACAAACCACGGAAAACTACTGATCAGAGCAGCCAGCCGCTAGAATTCTCTTCCAGACAGTGACGGAATTCGACCTAGCTTGAAAGCTAGTGTCGAAAATCAGGACTTTACCCTCGTCATGATAGACTAAAAGATATGTAGAGTTCCATTTGAACAAAACAAATCCTCAATATCTCGTAAAAAAGTGATAAAATGAAAATGAATAATGTATCAATTAACCTCATTCCCTCTTGCTCTTCCGCGAAAACTGCAAGTCAATAACTTCAACTGTTCAAATACTGAAGGGAGTGCTAACGTTATGTCACTCACCCTGTATATTGTCATGAATGCGTAAGCATTCCTACGGCATACGTCTGTTTACTTCGTTGTAATTTCATGCGCGAAGTACTTTTTTCATGGTATCAAGACCATTGTCTTAGCACCGCCTTTCTAAAACGTATTGTATATTAAAATATGACTTACTTCCAGTCCTCTGGAATGGCTTGTGGGCAGCGTACTAGCTTCCCGTGCGGTGGTTCTACGGTTCGATTCCCGGTCAAGACAAAAATACAGTTGTAGCTTCCCTTTAAAATCGTCCCTGTTTCTGTAGCTGTGTGACGAAGAAAAACTGAAGCAAGCGAATCTTGCCAGTTACGGCGAAAAGAATACGTCATGTTCGCCTCATGTCGCTCTTACCCTCAAGCATGGAAATTCAACTAGGCCCAGGCAAGGGAGACACCGGTAGCTGGCCGGCGAAGTCGGACTACACACTCAATAACGCCAAATTCATAAATAAATAAATAAATACAAGTGCGAATAGCAACACGCTGAATTAACGTTTTTATTAAGTCGTATAAAATTAATTTTAAACTTCTTCCGCGTGAGATCAGTTCGATAGAAATAGCCAAGTGCAAATAACTGATTAGGCCGATGTAAATTGGTCGTCCTGTCCTTTCATATCTGCAATAAGCTTTCGGGGATTCCCCGAAGTGTCGGAGCTCCCCGCATCGTGCAAACGAATCCGACGGAGTCGATATTAAACTCGTCCGCTAATTTGCAGGCTCATTAACCCGCGCACCGTCGTCCCAGAATCCCAATTACACGTTAAAGATTTTAATTGGAATCGTTTCATTTGCGCCTGAATAGACTGTAGATGAATCCGGTGATGGCGTTTCCAACGAGAGCCCCAGGGCAACGTTTTTCCTGCAAGTCAATTCGTTGGCGTGATTCGTTCCCATGATCGTTCATATGATTCGTTCTTGCGAATCATTTGAGTGAACGTATGGTACGATAATCAACTCCTTTTGTTCGTTAATTAAAATTGAAATCAATTGAAAATTTCTGTGTTTCAGGTGTTGAGATGTACGTAATCATGGCTGCTGTTCCACCTAAAAACTTATTTTGAGTTTTAAGATTTCCGTACCTGGGCAATTTTACTTTCTGGAAAGCCATTGTTAAGTATATTTTTGCTGACAATGACCAAGTTTCAAAATTATTAGAAAATGATTAATCCTCTCTATGTTTAATACGCTGTGGATTGATTATTAATTCCGGCCGCGTTAACTACCAAGGTCGTTGGTGCCGTATAGTGCACATGTTTATCACCAGAAGTGGCAGTTACCTTTCCCGCTGGATGACGAGATCCGACGCAGACATGCAGAGAGACTCGCTGTGTTTTCCCCACCAGGTATCTTCCACCACTAAGGAACAGATTGAATTAGGGAAAAATCTTTTTCTTTAATATTTTAGTTATCGGGAAGACGCCGAAAAATTTTGAACGTTTGCAATTTTCGAAAAATCAGAGTTTTCAACGCACGTGTGACCTGCGCCATTCTCTTAAACGTCCTTCTCACTATCCAACAACAAAATTTAATCAAAAACACTAGAGCCACGATTGAGGAATATCAAGTATGCACAGTGTGTTGCTGATTGATTGATTGATTGATTGATTTTTTCGTGTTTCCGGGAGCGTCAACTGCTTTGGTCATTGGTCCCGTTAGTGTAGTGCATGTTTTTTCTCAGGAGATGGCGGTGATCTTCCCCCGCTGGATGGCGAATTCTAGCGGCCGGCTGTTCTGATCGGTAGTTTTCCGTGGTTTCTCCGATCAACACCAGGCGAATGCCGGATCAGTACCCTAACAAACGGGCCACGGACCGCGCGTGATCTTTCCTTCCTCTTCCTTTGTCATATTCTCACTCCCTTACTTACACGCACCTGCACTCACACTTACACGCACTACACTGCCACATATGTCGGGTGATCAGTCGGGAGCTTATAGTCTGTCCCAGATATAAGGTTCCACCACGCACAAAAAAATGTAAAAAGCAGATTTCTGTCTTGATCCTATTCATCAAATTTTATTATACAACCGCTTGGATGCACAACATTACGTAATGGTTTAAATTTAAAAAGGAATGAAATCTTGTTGAGTATTTCTAATACGAAAAAGTGAGAACAATGTTTCTCCTCTACTAGATTTTTTTCTTTTCATTCCTTTTTCCTTTTCGTCATTCCCCACCCGTTTTGTGCACCTTTCCGCCCAAGCCTCATGCAATCTAGCGTCGACGTTCATCCGAGGCAGCGTGTGCAATGTAGGAAGGTGAATGCGGATTTACTCCGGGCGTCGTGTTGCTTCCCCCTCCCTCTCTGATCTCCAGGCCAGGTGAGGGGGCGCGTGTGCCCTACAAATACGACTCCTGCGCACAGTGCCACGAAATTCGCAAGGAACTGGACAAACTTCCGAAATTGTTGTTGGATTGATTCATTGATTACTCATTCCGGATGCGTCAACGACTGCGGTCAAGTGTAGTGTATGTTTTTTCATCGGAAGGTGGTCCCCCACTGGATGGCGAGATCCGGCGTCGACCTACCGGCGGCTAGTGGGATTTCCCCCTAACCAGGACTCTTCCACCAGCGGGGCACCGCTCCAGCTGGGACAAATACTAAGTCCCCGACCGGTCTCCCGACATGTGTGGTAGTGTAGTGCATGTTAGTGTGTGTGTGTGTGTGTGTGTGTGTGTGATTGAGAGAGGGCGAGGATAGGACAATGGAAGATCGGGCGCGGTCCGTGGCCCGTTTGGCAGGGTACTGCTCCGGCATGCGCCTGATGTTGATCGGAGAAACCACGGTAAACTACCCATGAGAGCATCCGGCCGCTAGAATTCTCCTCCAGACAGCGACTGAATTAAACCTAGCTGAAAAGCTAGTGTCGAAAATCCTGCCACCGTCATGACTCGAACCTAGTGAGAGGTACTGAAGTGATTCTTATCAGTTGATGCACTGGGCCACCTCTCCCGGTTTGTTGTTGGATTGGTTGAGTGATTGAAGTTTCCAAAATCGTTAATTGATATTGTTATTAATCCCTATAGTGTAGTGCGTGTTTGCGCTCTTCAAATACATTCGCGCCCAGGGCCTCGAAATCCTTGCAAAAATAGACAAAATTACGAAATTGTTGCTTTGGTTGGGTAAATGGTGTTTGCGAGTTCAACTTATATCGTCATTAGTCCCATAAATGTAGTACATGTTTTAAATCTTTGAAGGTGGCGGTGTTCCTTCCTGACAGTATGGTGAGATTCGGCAGCGTGTCGGCTTGCGGGCTTTCCCAATCCGAGTATTTCCCACCTCTTAAGTTGCCGGTGCTGCAGTCAAGTTAAGTTATGAGCTTTCGTCTGGTCTCCGTACACGTGTGGTAGTGTAGGATAAGTAAGTATAAATATCCGTTAAGGTTAAGGTTCTGCTCCGGAATTCAAATGGTGTTGATCGGAGAAACCACGGAAAACGTCAGCCGCTAAAATTCTCCTCCAGGCAACAGCCGAACTCGAACTAGGTAGCTAGCTAGTGAAGAAAATTCTGCCACCATCGGGACTCGAACCGTAAAACCTCAGGGTCAGAAACTCTGCTGTGGTAGAGATCGAAATTCTAATTCTAGTTTTGCTATTCCAGCATTTTAATAGAGCATTGTCAGTTTCGTTCACTGTGTGCTCTCGGGGCGAAACTGACAATATAGGAGGATCAGACAACATACGCTGAGGTTGAAGGGACTTGTGAAAAGAAGCTAGGTTGAAAGAAGTGCGTTGAGGGAAGGGACAAGGAGAAAGGTTTCAGATGAGCAACAAGAGAAAAAAGGTAAAGGTAGAAACAAGATGAAGTAGTGCTGAAGCCGCACACACTTTCTCGCATTGTTTGTAGGTTTTGCGATTTTCAGAAATTTAGAGTTCAATGAAAATCAGACGTGGGCAATTTTTATAATGGTAACTGGTAAAGGTAACTTGATACAGAATAAATGAAATAGGAATTTTGAACTATTTTTGAGAAAGTTTCGTAAAGATCCTTAGGACTTTACATAAAGTACTCCAACAAATTAAAATTTTGCCTTCAAATTCACCGGGCAACGACTTCAACCAGATTGATCGGGGAATATCAATTTTGGTAAAAATCCTGCTTACGGTTGAACTGACAGTTTTGTTTACGGAGAGACAGACAGAACGTCAGACAGATAGACAGACGATTTGCTGTATGTCAGTTGTCCGGTATCAAAACCCACAAAAAGAGCATTCCGACTATGCAACGTGTTAGGAAGTAATTTACTACATATGTATGTACAGGAATTCGACATTGTTGGTATGAGAGACCCAAAACACGAGACTTTCTCACCAAAAATTGTCGCTTTTTACCGAATTATTACAATACCTTCCCTACACTACATGAGTAGTTTGCAAGAATTCAAGAGGGAAAGCGAGGGTGAGGACGAAAGAAAGAAAACTACCACACATGTCGGGAGACCAGAGCTGGTTTCGGTTGGAACAGTGCCCCGGTGGTGGGAGATACCTGGTTGTGGAGAAACCCCGCAAGCCGTCGCCAGATCTCGCCTTCCAGCGCGAGGAGACCACCACCTCACGAACAAAAACACACACTACACTTACGGGACTGTTGACTTTAGTCGTTCTCGCACCCGGAATCATCAATCAATTAATCAATCAATCGCAGATTTCGTTTAATCTAGTTAATTTTTCTCATTGGCATAAGTCAGTTTAGCACACTGCGTGGTCTACGTGCGGGTGCAGGTGTGGATGTGAGGGTCGGATAAAGCGGAGGCCGTGTGAAGGGAACCAGGGCCGACCTCAGGGGTGGGGGACGGGGTGGGGGGGTGCAGGGTTTCAGATGCGTAACAAAATGCGTGCGCCGTGGTGGCTGCTGCAAGGCGACCCCGCGCCCAAATTGGGGTTGGAGGTAAGGGAAACGAGGACACCGCCGCGAGGGTGATACGTTGTTTGGGAGTAGATGGCGCTGGCCGTGCAGGCGATGTGTGTGCAGGTTATGAGATGCGCCTCGAAACGATATACCGGACGAGGTGAGGTCGGAAGTGTCTTTGTAGCGAAGTTGGTCGGGAGGTTCTGGAGTTCCAGTTGCAACCGAGCCGGATTTTCGGTTTTATGTTGGTAGATTGGATTCACCTGCTGTTTGGAGGAGAATTCTAGCGGCCGACTAATTTGTGTGATAGTTTCTCATGGTTTGTCCGGTCAGCATCAGCGAATGCCTGAGCAGTATCCTAATAAACGGGCCACGGACCGCGGGGGATCTTTCTTTCTTCTTCCTTGTCCTATCCTCATCCCTTGCTTACACACACACGCTTACACTAACATGCACTATAATATCGCACATGTCGGGAGCTTGGAGTTGACGGCGGCTGGGGTGGAGCCTCATTGGGGGAGATACGCGATAAGAGAAATCCCCCTCAAGCCTTCTTGTGGAACAGCGCCATACCTCACCATCCAGGATGGGAGCACCATCACCACCTCCCGTTATAAATACATGCATAGCATTAACGGGACTTGTCATTCCACTTGATGTGCCCGGAAGCATCAACCAATCAAACAATCTAAACGATATATTTGGTTGGGTCTCGTAAGTGGATATTTTGACACATATTTCTACCAAATTGTATTCGGTGGAGGGGGCGTGCTTGAAAAATAACTAGTATAAATGAGGGGGCGTGGTTGAAAAATAACTAGTATAAATGATTTGCATCCATTTCACAAACGTTGGTATGCCTGTTTTTGGATACTTTCTATCGTCCCTATGTGACATTCCTTCAACTAGGTTTGCATGCACACAATTTATTTATGATGCTAAAATTCAAGAAAGTGCACTTTAAAACTACAATTTAAGGAAATATTAATCACTTAAACTTATTTTCATTTGATAGAAAGTTGAGCTCCTGGTAGTTTATTTGTTCGCGTGATAAAAATAAATAGCGCGGGCTCTTTCGGTGAATGTGGGATGTCTGTTTATCTTCCAAGAAAATGGCCTCACTTTTAATTGCCAACAACCTCGCACTGAGTAGCAAAAAATCATTCATGCCTTTCGGCGTACAGGAAATGTAGCTTTCACCGACCTTGTATAATATATTCGTATATACGAATGTAAGTACATACATGAGTTCGAATTATGTGTAGATTATCATGAAAGTAAGCATGTAACAGTTTTTTCTTTTCGCTTTTTATGTGTAATCGTTTTTATTTTTGTTTTCAATTAGTTTCTAGTTGTATTTCTGTATTGTAGTGTAAATAACCTTTAAATGTATTGTTTTAGCGCCGGGGTGAAAGTAAAATAAATGTTTGAGAAGTCGATAATGTAAACTGTATCATGTATTACCCAAATTCAAGAGCTTTTAAATTATAATTTGAACGGACCATCAAATAACAAGAAATGTGTGTTTTTCAGTTGCATTCACTGCCCAGTTTTTCTCATTATATGAGTGTAGAACTTATTCTCTAGGAAAAGTTTGATGAACAAAATTTGTGGTGTGATTTAGAAAATATTGGACCCATTTTGCAATAATGCCCAATTTGAATCTTGGGCAAACTTGACTGATGAGGATAAAGAGAAGAAAGATAAAAAGGACTGCGAGGAAAAGAAGAAAGAAGGGAAGGTGAAAAGGAAAAATACGAGAAGGAAAAACGAATTATAAAAAATAGAAGGGAGAATACCAGAAAGAGAAGAATGATGTGAACGAAAATATGGGAGAGAAACAAGAGAGAAATAGAATCAAATTAACTATGCAGCCAAAGCGAAGAAGGAGGAGAAGAAGGGGGAAGGAAGCAGGAGAAAGGAAGGAATAATAGCTGAACGAACGAGAGGGAAAAAATGACGAATATGAGAAGGAGAGACTCACTTTAGTAAGGAAGTGGATAAGATGGAAACAACGGAGAAAGGCATAAGAATGAGGATGAGAAAACAGTAAAAAAATAATAAGAAGATATCAGCAATGGAAGTAAACGAGATTGCAGTTAAGGAGAGGCGAAACAGTGAATATGGCGTCACTACAAGGAAAAAATAATACAAAAATCTATAGGGAAAGAGGGAAGGTAAATGTGTTTATTAATATTAAAAATTAAAGTAAACAGTGTGAGAAAGGAGAAAAGGAAAAACGAGAAACAGAAAGATAAGGTCAGAAAGAAAATAAATGAGAAGATCAAGAAGTGGATCCTTGTGGAACTCCCGCAAGCAGCCACATCATCTCCTCGCGTGAGGGGAGGACGTCGAGCTCATATCCTCGTGCAACGACCACGCCCCCACCGCCTCCACGCCTCGGGGCCTCCTGAACTCCGCGGTCTTTCGGGCCAGCAGTGCAGTGTGCCTTTATTAACCCGGGACGTCCCCCTGATTTACCTCGCACGTGTGCCCCTCCCGACGAAAACAAGGCCTCCCATCCGCCACCACACGTGTCGCCTTACAAAGCTGGCGCACTCCTCAGGAACCGGTGTCCTAGATCCCTCGGGTGTAAGCGGTACGGGATAAGGGTTATGAAAGTGGCGGAATGTCCCGAGGTAGGACGAAATTTCCGGGTGAGATTAAAATATGTAGGAAGAAGAAAAAAATTGAAACTGAGGAGGGAGAAATGGAGTAGTGGAGAAATAGGGGAGCGGAGAAAAAGAGGTATGAAGAGTATATGGAAAATAAATACGGGAGGAAAGAAATGAAGTAAAATGTACGATATCAGGAACCCAGTATAATAATAGTATTATATTATTATTATTATTATTAGGTGTAGCTTCAGTTCAGGACCAAGGGTATGAAATTGGCAGAATATGTCCCGAGGAGTAGGACACATTTCCGGGTGAAGTTAAAATATGTAGGAAGAAAAAAGATCCAACTGAGGAGGGAGGAAATGGAGTAGTGTAGAAGCAGGGGACGGAGAAAAGAGGTGGACGGACAGTATAGCAGGAAAGTGTACGGGAGAAAGAAAGAAATGATGGAAATGTACGATATCAGGATCCCAATATAATAATAGTATTATTATATTATTATATTGAGTGTAAGCGGTACAGGATAAGGAGTTATGAAAGTGGCAGAATGTCAGGTAGGTTTCAGGTGAGATTAAAATATGTAGGAAGAAAAAATGTCTGAAACTTGAGGAGGGAGAAATGGAGTAGTGGAGAAACGGGGGGCGGAAAAGAGGTGGACGACGAGCATGTGGAAAATTAATACGGGAGAAAGAAATGATGTAAATTCGCTCGATAACAGGAACTGGACGCTATCGAAACTTCAATTATAATTAAAATGTGCTTGATTCGAACTGAAGGTGGTGAATTTTTCACATCTGATAGGTAGCCGTGTCCAGACCTGCCACTGCCTGCAAGAGAATGCCAAAAAACTACTACGAAAAACAAACGGTGAGAAAATGCTCTTTAAATTTCAACTACAAAACTGGTATTTGAGCATGCTGTCGGTGCACAAGTCGCCAACGCACTCATATTAGAAATTGTCCTTACCGGGGAAAGGTATTAATCTGACTGAAGTCATCTGTTTCAGGACTAAAGACAAACTGTTGTATTGTGATTGATACATTAACTGATTGATGTTTTCAGGCATATCAATTCTTCTCCTCAATTTCATGGATTAGGCAACGGAAGCGGATTATCAGAGCTTCTAGGAAAGTAAAGAATATGAAGGTTCTACAAGAAATAGAAGGGGAATAGACACGTTGGAATTCGAATCTACAATCTTCCAGCCTCAAGATGCTTCAGTGGTGAAGCTGAATGTATCATCGATTCACAATAAATCACACAAACCTTCTTAGGTGGCTCAGGGCTACAATTGATGTCGCAGCAATGCCTCTGAGAGGGAGGTCCTAGGGTTCCACTCCCGACGGTGGCAGGATTTTCGACACTAGCTAGATATGTAGGTTTAATTCAACCGTTCTCTGGAGGGGAAGTCTAGCAGCCGGCAGCTCTGTTCGGTAGATTTTCATGGTTTCTCCGATCAGCATCAGGCGAATACCGCGTGATCTTTTCTGCTTATTGCTTGTCCTATCCATTTACACAGTTACATGCATTACACTGCAATCCGCGTCCAGAATCACATTTCTGCCGCCTCAAGTCTTCTTTTCTATTGTTCCTCATTGTCCAGATTGCATACGCATATCAAGAAAATTCATTTACTAAACACAGTTAAATAATGTTTACCCCCAAACGCGGCGCTCGCTGTTTAACTCATTGGTCAGCGTGCTCGCCTTCGATGACGGGACTCCGGGTTCGATTCCCGGTCGGGCAAGATTATAATATGCTGTTTCTTTGCAATGTCCCAGTGTATGTTGCTGTGTGACGATGAGAAAACTCACTTCTCAGGTTGAGGAGACCAGAATACGACGTGGGGATGTCTTCGTGCTAACCACACGTCCCCCTTTAACCCATGGACGCGTGCCTGGGACGCTGCTGGTAGGCCATGGCCCGTACGCGGGCTGAAGTTTATTTATTTATTTATTTATTTACTCAAAAACTGTATGTGACGTATGGGGGAGAAAATCATCTGCGCACACTTTCTTGAGTTTCAGAATCACTTCCCAATAATTTAACTATTAATAGTTGAATAATAATAATAATAACAATAATAATAATAATAATAATAATAATAATAATAATAACAAATTTAAAAAAGCGAGAGATTAACATTTCAAAAACTAGATATTTTCGTTGCCAAATTATAGAAAACTTACTTTTAACGGTAAAGGAACGAACAGATTTGATTTTTCTGTATTGTTAACAAAATAGAAACTCACCCTAAGCTCTACTACCACTACAAGCAAAAGGAAAGCTCAACAAAAATTGCGCATAGTGAAGCTACATTTGCGTCCAGAAGCAAATCAAGGGGCCATCTCAGCATTTGCTCAATGGATCAGGGAAACTGAACAAACACCTGATCGAGATGGGGGTCATTGACCCGGAAGTACAATATTTGTTACAAGCATATTGAGTCTTTTTTTAAAATTGTACAATGCAAATGTAAACTAATTCATCATACTATATCTTGGTTTTGTTAAAGTAAACATTATTTTTCGTTTTGATGATCAGTATAGTCTCTAATCTCGTTTTGATGATCAGTATAGTCTCTTGGCGCTGTCGCGCCAATTACAGACAGACCTCTCAACGCGACGTGCTTCTGCCATCTGGCAAAAATGCCGATATTTTGGAGATCCGTGAGTTGAAACTCTGTTTTAGGGATTCATTTATCTGTTCCTAAGGGAATACTCATTAGTACTCGGAAAATGGTTCTCTCTGCACCAAATTTAATTTAGACTATTATTGAATATTCACACAAAATGAACCATGACCTGTCAATGGGCAGTTCTGTTTATTTTAATTTGAATCCTTAGAGATTCAAAGTCGAGTTTGGAAATCAATATACGTCATATCTATTGGCATACGCATTTACTAAAAATATCTCACCGAAGAGAATTCAAAATTTATTTTGTCAAGCGATAATCTGTGCATTGCTATAAATGGCGACGCCGATCATGTAAAGAACATTCATTTTTAAATGACATTCAAATAAATTTTTGTTTTATTTCAGTAAAATAATACAAAAGAGATAACCTGTAATGCAACTCTACAAAATGAATAAATCTTCCTGGGTTCAACAATGTTTTAACGTTTCCTAAAAAAAAGTGTGTTAACGAAGCATTACCTTCGAATCATGCAATGTGGAAATATCGTGATATTGCAACTGTAGCAACTGTATTCAACAAAAATCCGATCAGGGTGAGAAGAACGAATTATTTACTTTGTAAAACACACAATCAGGAAATTGGTATTCTGCATCATGTAAACACAAAGTGTTCTGATGGGCTAAAACATGTGATTCATACTTTTTTGTGGTATACGGTAATAACATAGTGTTATCTTACCCGATAACCTTTGCAGGCTGTTCCCTTACGTGTCGGAAGTCGGCGAAATGGATCTTTATAACAGCCCTACAATCAAGTATCTATCAGTTCTCACGTTAAACAACAGCACAACTGCAGCCATCGAAGTGAACAATATGATACATACGAAAATATTATTTTATTGAAAAGTGAAGAAATATACATAAAAACATTCTTATACTTAATAATTTATTAATGAAAATAACACCTGTACTCATAATACTCATCAAATAAAGTATAATACGCATTTTTATACATTCTTACGATCCTGCATTAAGTATTAGTACTTGCGTTTACTGCAAAATGAATTAAAATAACTTCCCCGCATACATTCGTAACATTTCCTCCTTCATTCCTTGAACGTTTCGTATACTTTACGATATACTATATCTTTAGATTTGCTGGCCAGGAAATCTTCCACGGCGTTTGCAACTTCACTTTTAATACTTTCAGGAGCGATAATGCTTCTTCTCGCAACAGACAGCGTTTGTCAACTTACAACTCCAAGGCCTCCAATGTACCGCTGAAATCAATATAATATCACACATCATTACGCCTACTTGTATGAGAGAATAAGCTCAAAAGGTTGTAAAGGCGACCAGATAAGATGCAATATTGTATATTATACATGACTAAAAGATCACTATGAGTTTGTTAGTAATTACACATTTACGCTAACTCCCTCGTGAATAATTAACTAACTTGCACATAATTTTCTATTCAGTCACTTACAAAATAAAATACTATTGTACAATTTAAGTACATGATTTATTATTATCATGTAAATTAAATTGAAAAATATCGAAATAAAAAAATGTTTTTCATTAAATAATAAACTTTTTAATTAAATAATACATTATTTCAAATATGATGTTAATGAAATGATCACGGCTTTTTTTTAAAGTACTCGTATGTAATGGCGGATTGTGGAGCATCTGAGCGTAGCATATTATATAGGTGAAAAGCCACAGTTGTTTTCGATGGCTGAAAGAGTGATGTAGTGCCAAGACTCATTAAAATAGGTTATTTATTTAAAACTGGTAAACGCCGAACATTGTACAATGAAGTGTTGTGATTATAAATTATTTTTATCACTTGACATGTGGAAAGATGTCAGCCTACTTGGTTGAAGAATTGTACTCTTTATTTCGTGTAAAGTTGCTCAGTTCTCTAAAAGGTGGATTAAAAAATATTGTTTCCTTGGTGTCCGTAAAATAAGTACGTTTTCCCCAAATTAATAATAAACAATATGAGATATTTATTTATGTTGTTCATTATTACTTTCATGGCAATATAAAACATGAATTTTTCAGAAATAGTGAATTTGGTTATAAGATTTGAAGTTTAATTCGTCTTTTGGTGATTAGATATGTTGTATATCAGAAAACACTGTGTTTTGAACTTAAAAGGTTTTTGAAATGCATGGACCAATTTTCTGTATCACAAAGTTGTCTGAGGATGTTAAGTTTCCGGCGAATATCAATATTTCTTTTGTAATCTTGCTAGTATAACAAGCGAATAGATTTTAGATAGATAGATAGTTAGATAGATAGATAGATAGATAGATAGATAATTATTCTGCAGGTAGGTATATACAACCTGGTGGCAGAACTCAACAATTTACATATTACTAATATTAACTTTAAATTATTTAACAACGTAACTTTAAATTATTTAAAGACATAATAATAATAATAATAATAATAATAATAATAATAATAATAATAATAATAATAATAATAATAATAATAATAATATGCTAACAATAATAGCCTTAACTACATTTTATGGTTGACCTGCGCATTTATTTGAAACTATTAAATACAAGATTACACGACTTTTTAATTACACTTCACTTCACTTTCACTTCACTTTCACTTCACTTCACTTCACTTCACTTCACTTCACTTCACTTCACTTCACAACATTTGAAATTCACTTCTCTTTCTACTTCTATAGTGCACTACTCTGCACAACACTTCACCACACTTCAATACAATACTACTTTGAATATAATTATATATTTAGAAGAACGCATTTAATAGCAATTAACACAATAATAATAGCAATAAAAATATCAATAATAATTAAATAATAACTGATATAATAATCCAACTTACTAAATTAATAAAGTTTACAAATACCATTAGTTAATTTATTTTTAAATCTTTGAACACCTTAAATCTTTGAACATTTTACCGAGATATGAAGCTCAAGTTCTTCGTCTTTGCATACTTGATTTACCTTTTTCGTAAAAATCTAACTTCATGAGCCATTTGTTTACTATTGGTACGTCCGATTAAAATAAAACATCAGTGTCTTTGCTCACGTTTCCTAACATCACTCCTTTCATTGTTTTCAACAGCTGTAGGAATTTGAGCATATGACCCGATGATCTTTTGACCTTTTATGTGCTTCATTACAGGGTATTTCGTGCTCATATATTTCTATACTGTTCTTTTTTTTCCTTAAGAGGTTTGTTTACTCACTTGAATCCCAATATCTTAATTTTAGTAATTTACACAACATAAGTTAAACATTCTTCAAAAAATCAATGGAGTGTTAAAATTTTGGAAACAGAATCGACATTTCTGGCAAGCCGTTTCTACGAAACACTTGTCATACTATGTGTCCGTGTGAAGAAACTACTCAAAGTTAGGGATGGCAAAAAACCATCGATGTTTTCCATCAGAAACATCTATATATTAACATTGATATTTTGCTTTCGATGTTTTCTTGACATCGATATTCTGTCGCAAAAGAATCCATGTTTTTTTCATTATTTTTTAATTTTTTTTAATAAAGTGGTTTAAGTACGTTGTAGAGTAGCAGCAATTCACAGCAAATATCGTTGTTTTGCATCATCCTCTTATCACGCTGCACATTTCGCCTCTACAATCTGAGGAAGTTTGGGAGCTGCTCGTGTTATGAATGTATGTTATCGGTAGGCGTGTCATTGCCTGAATCGACTGTGAAACACGACATCGATAGCAAAACACGATGTTCTTTATTGTTAATTTTATTCTTTACATTTGATGATAATTTTTAAATACTTCTGACATGCTGTTACTGTACTGTAATTAAAAATTATAGGAAAATAGCATGTTTATTAGTCTATAATTAAAACATCGATATTTTCTCGTCGATGTTTTCATCCACATCGAAACTCTTTATGGATGTATCGAAACATCGATATATCGATGTTTTGGTAAATTTTGCCATCACTACCCAAGGGATTCTTGGTGTAGCGTACAAGAAAGACGAAATATCCAAGTCTATCTACGCTTTAATATACTTAGATAATCCACACATTACAAAAAGAAACACGACGTATAACCGAGAATATGAAACACCAGAATACCACACAAGAAATGGCAGAATGTCGGGTAGCTTCCTTGCCCCGTGAATATTCTAGGCTGTCGAGTTAGGTTGAAATCTCATTGCGGGTTACAAAGCGACGTTGATATACACGGCCCTCTGTGATTCCATTATGCATCGACCAGTCGTAGAACCAGCGTTGGATATGTCTTCTGTGAAGCTTGAAGAACATTAGGAAACCCACGCGCTTGGCAAAGAAACGTGAGAATTATGGTGGCAGTGTATTAAACATGTGTATTCTCTCTCTTTCTCTCTCCTTGTCATTCTCTCGCACTATCACTCTCTCGCTGTCTGTTGCACTCTCACTCTCTCATTTTCTTCTTTTTCTTACTCTCTCTCTTCTCTCGCTTTCTCCTTCTACCACTCGCTGTCTTTTTATCTTTTGTTTTCTTTCTCTCACTCCCAATCGCTCTCTATCTTTCTCTTTTTTCTCCTTTAAGAACAGCGAGAAAAGTTCTTGATCACGGGGAGAGGGTGATCAGGGCTTCGACTGATCGCAAAGATGAGATTAGAAACACGATGGAGAAAGAAGGAAATGATCTCTCATAGACCCGTATTTAACCCACGGTGAACTAGGTAGGAGGTGGGGGTGGGAACTCTTAAGATTTATTTGGTCATAAATTTTCTGTTTTTTTAAACGAAGGCACATCCAACAAACGGCAGTTGGCTTCTTGGTCAATAATTTGTATCAACAGGACTCATCACTTGAAAGAAAATGACAGGGAAAGAGGAAAATCATTTTGAAGAGTGCAAGAAACAAGCTGAGAAAATAATAGTTCATTTGATAATAATATATTAAATAGTAATACATAAGAGTAATATATAGTATATTTAATAGAAATATATTAAATAGTAACATATAACAATATATTAAATAGGTCAATTACGAGAGCAATCTCATTTTATTTGACAGTCATGGGTGAGCATGTTGAGCGTTGTTCCTCTGTTTTGTGAAGAAATCTACCCAAAACTCAACACATTACAATTTTTTTTCAATCAAATCGGACATTTTACACAACAAATCTATTTTTTAAGACGAACTGTTGTTTCCGATGTTTTAAATTATATTTACTTATAAGCAAGGTTCCTTGTAGTTTTGGGTAGTGAAATCGTAATGAATATAAAAAGAAGTTTTAATAAAAACAAGAGAATCTCGTTATTTATTAGAAAATGTTTAAAATTTTCGTTTTTGGAACAAAAGTTAATATTTTCTACGCTCAAATATTTCCTTTGATAGTGTCTTGTAAACATTGCACCAGGAATACCTGTATCATTCAATTTTCGGGATTGGTTTTTTTCTATAAGATGTTTCCTTTTTGCATTAACAAGTCCTTTGAACTCAGTGACGATTTAAGATGTTTGGTTGGTTGATTAGTAAATTTGGGTGCGTCAACTACGATGGTCATTAGTCCCATACGTTTAGTGCATGCATTTGTCACGGTAGGTGGTGGTAATCTTCCCCCGTTGGATAGAGATCCAGATCTGACCTACCGTCATCATGCGAGGGTTTTCCTCAACCAGGTATCTCCCACCAGCGTGGCGCCGCCCTAGCCGAAACCTGCTCTAAGCTCCCGACCGGTCTCCCGAAATTTGTGATAGTATAGTGCATGTAAGTGTGTTTGTAAGTAAAGGGTCAGGATGGGATACGGAAGGGCAAAGAAAGATCGTTCCCGGTCCATGACCTGTTTGGTAGAGTACTACTCCAGCATTCGCCTGGTGTTGGTCGAAGAAACCACGGAAAACTACCGATCAGAGCAGCCGACCGCTAGAATTCTCCTCCAGACAGCAACTGAGTTCGACGTAGCTCTCTAGCTAGAGTCGAAAATCCTGCCACCGTCGGGGTTTAAACCCTAGGACTTCCCGGTGTCTGGAGCCTTGCACCACGCTCTGGACTGTATTACTGGATTTACTGTTTTACTCTTTGGCACTTCGATTTAACTCGGAGAACATACCACCTTTTGATGACGCACTCAGGCTATTGGCGCTCTAGCGCTGCTCGGCGACGGAGTGAGTTTCAGGGGAATACCCATATTCTGTCTTCGTCTGACTGACTGCAACTTACTTTTATGAATTTCGCTTGTTATTGAAAGTACACAAGGTCAGTCAATTATTGACGATAGTCAATGCATTGTTTATGATATTTGGAGAATTTTCTTTTCATTTGGTATTAGGCTTGTTGATTCAAAACGTACATTTGATGAGTTATTTGTGTAAAGGTGGCCGTTCTGGATGGAAATCCCTTATAGAGTCTCGCGGAAGCTAGCGGCTGCAGCTGGCCAGCGGTTTGCGAACGTTCTTGTGAATACGAATGTGTGTCGAAGATCTCCCATTACTGCCAAATATACCAGGGTCGTGAAGTTTTCCAAATAAAATAATTTTATTTGTGTGAAACGTGTCGAAGCAATAGTGCTTGTTGCAATGTGCTGGAGTTGAACTTAAGTGCCCAGTGGAAATTAAAGCCAGAACCACGTGCACGGGAGGTGTATAAATATACCTTACACGGACCCGCCGCATAAAAGTATGTAAGCAGTGTTTCAATATAAACTTTTATTTCACTTAGTTACAATTGATTTGAATTGCGTACATATTTATTATATATTCGTATTTTGAATTTTTGAAATTACATTTGTGTCATTCGATGGAGGTGCAACCTTCAGTCACTTGGGGCACCCGCCGCCGCTGCTTTTAACACAGTAGTTGAGACTCTATATTGCCTTCATGGCTTTAAGAGTACACTGTGATGTGACAAGTGCGTGACAAGTAGATTACCTCCGACATTTAGGCACAAATATCGCGTCAGATCTTAGTTTGTAGGAAGAAAACTATAAGGAGCTGGAACAAAATATCAGTTGGAGATAATGGTGGCTTCGGCGGTAAACAGCGTATTGGGCTGCAATACCGAAGTTGTGAGGTTCAAGCTGGATTAAAGCAGTGGATTTTAAAAACAGAAATTCTTCGTTCGAGGGGAAGTAAAGCCGGCTCTTCCTTGTTGAAGATTTACAACATGTAAAATATAATGTCAAAAGAAGCCTCTGAGCTCAATTCAAATCGCTTGTTTAATCACCTGAATAAGACCTCTTTCTGTTAGATAGCAAAAAGATCGTAGCGGATTTTTTTTTGCTAAGCGATAATTTTTCTTTAATGAGTTTAACTAGAAAAAACAAAATAAAAGTTGTTTCGCAACTATCGCATCTGTATGTAACTGATCACCAGTGAGTTTACGACAAAATCGTCCCCTTGATTCATAATGGAGTTACAGATCTGGCAATGAAAAACGAAACAGAGATTTAGAGGTGAATCTGACAACCTCATTGCATCAGCAACTGAAGTAAAGAACATTATGCTTTGTGTCACAGAGAGTACTGCACATTATGTCCGATAAAACGTTTATCAAAATTTCAAATGGTCAGGAACTACCAAAAAAATGAAACAATTCATCAGAAAAAACAACTCCAAAATTGAGAGGACAGCAATACACAGGATGAGAGTACCGGGTGGGAAGTGTAACATTGGCAACAAAATGGTAAAAATCGGAAAGGTAATTTATTGGTGGTCATTGGGTGGTCTAATTTATGAGGGCCTCTTCCAAGTGCTTGACAGTTTGATCAAGCGGTGGGTAAAACTCGATATTTGTTGTTGTGTTATTTGGTACGGAATTGTTAACCTGATACAATATACGACAATTCTCCATCATCCTGTAGCACGCAATTGACACGTGGGTGACATCAGATACGTGTATTTACCTGTAACGGTGCCCATAATTCAAAAAGTTTTTTTGTGTGTTTCTATATGCAATAACGGATCTCTCTCTACATTCAACAACAATCGAAACATCCGTTTCCTTACAGAAAAGGGAGTGTAATCAGCAATGAAACATAATGGTGGTGATACATTTTCAATGCAGTATTATAATTCAATAGATGCATATTAACCAATTATTGTTCGTTTTCTCGTTGATGTCTGATTTAGTCAGTTCAACAATGTAAATGTTAAAGACACCACGGATGAATAAGTAGTAACTAAATTAAGAAAATAAATTTGTCAATAAACCATTCAATGAAAATCCATGCTAGAATTTATATATTTCCACTAACATATCCACTCTCAAAATTCTGTTGTATAAGTACATCGAAGTATTTAAATTTTAAAGTGTTTGCTCGATCTTTTTTCACTGCTCGTGCGATGAAAATTTGTGTGCCTTTCCCATAATTAAACGTCTGATTGTGACGACTAATTCGAGTTAAAGGAATAGAGTATATTTTTATTGATTTTCAAATTCTAGGAATTATAATTATGAAATGGATACGACCGCCACTTTTTATATGAACAAAAATGGCAAAAGATACCCATTGTTTCTTGATATTTAACCATTGATGAACACACAAAATCAACTTGCCATGAAGAAATCATTGTCAAGGAAAATAACATTTTTTTGGTTAATGTGCATATTATTTGTGATCATATTAACAAACTAAATCAAAGAACATACTTTTATCCAAATATCCTATTTTTTCTGAAATTTTCCTTTAATAATTTAGAAGATATATAATTTGAATCAAGATAAAAACTGAATTGTAACTTATGTAAATTTAAAAGTGGAGCTCCAGCAACTGACGACGGGCGGCGAAAAGCACTAAAGGGTTAATAAGACGCAGAGAGGTAGTGAATGAGTGAGTGTTAGTGATAAAGAGTGAAAGAGTAAGCAAGATTGAATGAGTGACACAATGAATAAAAATGAGTACGTGAGGAGGTGGAGAGTGACGGAGAAAGGAAAGAGAGAAATAATAAGCGTTGAAGATTGAGAGAAACATTTACACCCACACTCCGGACAGAAAACAGACCAAACATCTTGCAGCACATCTCAATTCGCCATCACCACCGCTAATATCACCCTGCCCCTCCACCACATCCAACCGGTACGTCCATAGAAACCAACATGGACGCTTCTTTCACGTATCGTCCCCTTCTCACCCCCTTCCTTCACTCAGCATTTCGAATTACGGGTGAGAGTGAGAGAGAATGAAAGTGAGTTAGTGAATGGCAGTGAGAAAAAATGAGGGTGAATTAGTGAGGGAGGCTCAGAAGGAACGAGAGTAATTTAGAGAGGAAGAGTGAGAATGATTGAGAATGAATTAGTGAGAGAGATGGAGAAAGAATGAATGGGTGGAGAAAAGAGTGGATTAATGACATACTGAATGAGAACAACTACGTGATTGAGGCGGCGAGTGATGGAAAGAGGAAAATGAGTCATCAAGAGCCAGCACGCCCACACCTCTGACAAGAAGTTGACGAACCCTAACGCAGCACATCTCAATTCGCCATCACCACCACTCTCTTCGCCCTCCCCTCCCGCATATCCAACCGGCACGCCCAAAGAAACCATCATGGCAGCTGCTTCCACCGCTTCTTCCCTTCTTCTCCCTCCCCTTCTCCTCCACTTCCAATTTGTGAGGGAAAGTGAGAAAGAATGAGAATGAATTAGAAAAGAAGAGTGAGAAAGAATGAGAGTGAATTTGTGTAAGAGACCGAGAAGGAATGAGTGAATTAAAGCGAGATTGATCCAGAATGATTTAGTGAAGAATACTGAAAAAGAACGAATGGGTTAAGAAGAGATACTGAGAATGAGTGAGAGTGAATTAGGAAGGGTAAGTGAGAACGACTGAGTATGAGTTTGTGAGGCAGACTGAGAATGAATGAGAGTGAATTTAGGGGTGTGAGTGAGAATGAGTGGGTATGAATTAGTGAGAGAGAGGGAGAAAGAATGAATGTGTGGAGAAGAGAGAGTGAACGATTGACGTAGTGAATGAGAATAACAATTTCAAAGAGGAAGAGAGAGACGGAGAGAGAAGAAAAGTAAACAACAAAAATGAATGAGGAAGACTGAAACATTTACGCCCACACCCTTGGCAGAAAGTAGACAGAACATCTCACAACTCATCTCAATTTTCCACCACCTACACTGACATCACCCTGTCCCTCCCTCACGTCCGAACGTTACGTTCAAAGAAACCAACATGGAAATTGTTTCCAGAATGTCGGTACCTTCACATCCCTCTCCCTCACCTCCACTTCAAATTAGTGAAGGAGACTGAGAATGAATGAGAGTGAATTAGGGAGGGTGAGCGAGAATGAGTGATTATGAATTAGTGAGGGAGACTGAGAGAGAAAGAAAGAAAGAATGGGTGAAGAAGAGAGAGTTTACGATTGACGAAGCGAATGAGGATAACAATTTAAGTGAGGAGAAGAGTGACGGACAGAGAAGAAAACGAATCAGCAAAAATGAGTTAGGAAGACTGAGAGAAACATTTACGCCCACACTCTTGGCAGCAAGTAGACAAAACAACTTACAACACATCTCAATTCGCCGCCATCACCGCCGTGGCCCCGTCCCCCTCCAACGAATTTGTACGTACGTTCAAAGAAACCAACATGGAAGTTGTTTCCACCGTGCCGGGACCTTCACAACCCTCTCCCTTACCCCTACTTCGAATTAGTAAGAGAGACTGAGAATGAATGAGAGTGAACTAGGGAGGGTTAGTGAGAATGAGTGAGTATGAATTACTGAGGGAGACTGAGAAAGAAAGAATGTGAGAACAAGAGAGAGTGTACGATTGACGAAGCGAATGAGGAAAACAATTTAAGTGAGGAGAAGCGTGAGTAGACAAAATATGTTACAACACATTTCAATTCGCCGTCATCACCGCCCTGCCATCCCCCCTCTCAACCGGTACGTACGTCCAAAGAAACCAACATGGAAGTTGTTTCCACCGTGCCGGGATCTTCACAACCCTCTCCCTTATCCCTACTTCGATTTAGTAAGAGACTGAGAATGAATGAGAGTGAATTAGGGAGGGAGGGAGGGTGAGAATGAGTGAATATGAATTAGTGAGGGAGACTGAGAAAGAAAGAAAGAAAGAAAGAATGTGTGAAGAAGAGAGAGTGTACGATTGACGTAGCGAATGAGGATAACAATTTAAGTGAGGAGAAGCGTGAGTAGACAAAATATGTTACAACACATCTCAATTCGCCATCATCACCGCTCTGGCCCCCCTCCAACCAACCGGTACGTACGTCCAAAGAAACCAACATAGAAGCTGCTTCCACCGAGTCCGGCCCTTGTCCCCCCCTCCCCTTCCCTCTCCCCACTTCCCCCCCCCCTCGACAAATAAATCGCCTTCGACGCCTCTCCGGTGCGCTCGCAGCCAAAGCTACCTGTTTATGGCCGCACGCAAAGAGAAATTACTGTTATTAAAGGGGGCGGTGCAGCGGTCATAACTCGTAGACTCCCGTTGTGTGAAGGCGCGGCGTGGCCCTCGCTGAGCCGGCCAGAGGAAGTCGTTGGAAAGGAAATGCGCTTATTGGAGAGAAGATGTTTGATGCGTTGTTTTTGACCTCGTTTCCGTTCCTGTTGTTTTTCTTTTCTGTCACTGTCGATTAGACTTGTGATGTCCGGGGTGATTGAAACAAACGGTGAACGCTAGGTGGTTTGTTCTTTTTAGTCGTTTTCTTATTCCAGGTTGATTGTACTAAATATGAATACTTTTAACGCATAATTTAGTGCTGAATTTCCTAGCAAGTTGGCTTTTAATTCTTTTAATAACATTATATATTAAACGAAAGAAAAATTCACGAATGAGCTTAATGAATTCAAAAATGAAAACAATTCTAGTAATTTAATAAGTAAGGGGCGGGTTTTCATGAAATGTAATTTTTCTTTTCACTTTAGAACAATGCCTTTTAGTATAGAAATTAATTTTATTGTGACAAAAAGAAATCACCCATTTTTATCTGATTTTTTTTTTGCATTTTTCGTCGATTATGAAGTCATATTTTTCTTTTCTCGTCATTTTTAAAGCATTTTTTGCTACTTTCGTCGATTTTAATATCATTTTAATGGTACTTATTTCAAATAAATTTTACAACAGCAATGTGCAACAAATGTTCTCCACAGATTTCCTGAGTACCTTATTCGATTTCTTCGCTCAGAAATTGTAATGCCAGCCGTTGTGAGTGAATCTAAGGTTCCTGCGAAGTCTATTGGCGCCATTGTCTTTTCGGCCGATTTTGCGATACTAACCAAATACGATATTTCCTGGTAAAGAACAGCCCAAACCAAAATTTTGCAAGCTGAACGAAAGGAAGATGTCTCCATTACATCAGTAATATATCCAACAACTTAAGTTGTTCATCTAAACTGGGTTTGATCAAACGTTTTATGTCATTTTTCTTCCCTTTCAGAGCATTTTAAAACCATTTTAAGAGTATTTTAGTGATTATTTTTGGCGATGTTTTAAGCTATCAAAATCCACTTCCTAGTAATAAGTATCTACATTAAAAAATGTAAATTCACCTCATCGTACATTAAAAAATGCAAATTCACCTCAAGTCATTGAATGAGGGAGTATTGATTTCGTTCGTTGATTACAGAGATAATTAATCCCGTAAGTGTAGTGTAATGTTTTATCACGGAATACAGCGGCATAGCTCTCCCGCTGGAACGCGTGTGCTCCGGAACACCTTTGTTTAGATACTATTAAGATACTTTCTTTGAAAAGTTCCTAAATAAATGAGAGACTTAATTCAGAATAGTGGGTTATATAGGTATACAAAAGTGCTATATTGTGAAGTGAGGTGTCGTGCAGTGTAGACCAGAGAAATAACGAAGGAACTGATTGAAGTGCCATAATGACGTGAAGTGCAGTGTAGTGTAAGTGCAGCGTCTGCAAAATCTTAATTGTGCAAAAATTCAGTGGAGAGTTAGATTATTGAAGTTTTTTATCTTAAAGTAATTTAGTGTTTCATGAATCAGTCAGTTTTAATATTATTATTATTATTATTATTATTATTATTATTATTATTATTATTATTATTATTATTTATTCATTCACAGTTCACTGGTACATAGATTGTAGTCATACAGATACAATACATCAAAGCATGACAACAATAAAAATCAACAGTATGTAATTCTAGAAGTTATAGACTAATACAAAATTTAACATTTATAATATTCATAAATACTAATGTAATTAAAGTAGCAACTAAACACTCTCATTACTTCCCAAGAATTTTCGGACCAATGTGCATGTACAAAGTATGACACATTTCTGAATATTGATTATGGCATTTTTATTTATTTTCAGCGTTTCTAGTGAATTCTTTAAAGTCTTCGGGATGACGCCCGTTGCTTAAAGAACCACGGGGACGGTTTTGATTTCCGAGATGTTCCATTGCTCCTTCACGACATGTGCCAATTCTTTGTACTTCTGGATCTTCGTATGATATGCTGTAGCGAGATTGCTGGTGTCCACAACTGCCATGTCTACAAACCATACTTTCTTCTCATTTTTATTCCAGAGTGTTATATCCGGTCTGTTATGGTGTACTGTACGGTCCGTCAAAATACTACGATCCCAGTACAATCTATAGTTATTGTTTTCAAGTACATTCTTTGGGATATACTTGTAGTATGGTGTATCATGGCATGGTGCTAAACCACAGATCTTGACGAGTTGGGCGTGGATAATTCGACCCACCATATCATGCCTGTTCTTATACTCTGTTGGGGCGAGTACACTGCATCCTGCTGTAATATGTTGAATTGTCTCGCCGCGTTGGCCACAGGCCCGGCAGTTATCAGAGGTCATCTCTGGATCTTTGATGACATATTTGAGATAGTTTCTGGTTGCAATGACTTGATCTTGAATGGCAACCATGAACCCCTCAGTCTCTGGGTAGAGATATCCAATGCTGAGCCATTTGTACGACATGTCTACGTCTACATTTGGATTGGCTATTTCAGCTGGGGATTGGATATTTCAGCTGGGTATCTCCCA